>WOXC01006838.1:0-225681 GCA_011680675.1 Gymnobelideus leadbeateri
ACATAGGTGGGGAAACTGGGAAAGGTCTCCTGTAGAAGGTGAAATTTAAGCAAATTTGTGAAGAAACCCAATGAAGTTAAGATGCATTCTAGGAATGGTGGGGTAGCTATCATAAAGACACAAAAATTAGAGATCAAAGTGTTTCATGGCAGGAAAAAGCAAGTAGACCAGGGGAAGCTGGATCATAGAGTGTGTGGAGGGGAGTCTAAGAAGTTTGGAAAGTAAGAAGGGTAGGTTATGAAGAGCCTTGAATGCCAAGCAGAGGACTGATAGTTGATCTTTGGACTGGCCTTCATCATGCATCACGTAATTCATTATCTTGTGAAATTGCATTATCCTTGGTGCTCACATCTCATTAGTATGCTCAATACCCTCTGCCCCTGTGATTGGAGGGCTGGAAGGCAAAGTACACATCCCAAAGATTCCATATGAAGAGGGCTCCTAGGCCATCCATTTCTTCATTTCCTACTTAGCTACATTTCTTTAGACTAAATTAGACTGGGTCATTGCATCCCTATCCCTAAAGAAAGGTAGTCCCACCCATTTTCAGCTTCATTTTGTTAGCTTTCTTTCTCTCCATCACCCCCCCCCCCAATTAAATTGTAAGCTCCTTGAGGGTAGTGAATGTTTTTTTCAATTTGTGTTCTAAAGCCTTAGCACAGTGCCTGGTACATGGCAGGTGCTTAATAAATGTTTATTGACGTATCCTGGAAGGTCCTGTCACCTTAGGCTGGTTCTCTGTAGGAATTTTATAGCAGAATATTGACAAGAATCTCACAGGATGGACTGCATTTTGCACTCAACGAGGGAATAACATTATCTATAGTTTATGGATCCATTTAATTCGAGGATAGAAACTGGACCTGTGATTTCTTTGACACAGGAAACTCCCAGATAAAGAAATTTCCTTTATCAACACAGCACTTTTGCTGAAACTTACAGTCTTTTTTTTTTAAAGGCAATCCAAGTTAAGTGACTTGCTCAGGGTCACATAGCTAGTGTCTGAGCCTGGATTTGAACTCAGATCCTCCTGACTCCAGGGACAGTGCTCTATCTACTGTGCCACCTAGTTGCCTCTGAAACTTATAGTATTAGAGAAAAGCCTAGAGCACTTGCCCAGAGTCAAGAAACTAACAGGTATCAGAAGTAGGATTTGAATTCAGGTCTTCCTGGCTCTTAGAGAAACTCTTTGTCCTTTAGTCTTCAAGCTGCCACTTGCCTTATATATAATAGATATGGTCTTGGGCTTCATTAAGAAAGTTGTAACTTTGAAGAATAATCTACCTTGGTCAGTCCTATCTGGAGTATTTTAGGAAGGACTTTGATAAAATGGCAAATGTCTTAAGAAAGGTTGTTGTTTGTCCTTCATTCTCAAAAAGGACCATGACCTCAGGGAGGTGATGCCATGACGTGCAAGTGAATAGGATTTAAGTGAGGCAGGGCTGTGCAAAGTTACCAGCCTTACTTTCTCATCTGGAGCCATCTGGGTCCAATGGCCAGATATGGATCAGGAGGACTGGAGATGGCCCCTAAGGCAACAAAAAAGAGGCAAACAGGGTTAAATGACTTACCCAGGGTCACATAGCTGGTAAGTGTGTCAGGCAGGATTTGAACTCAGGAAGACCTGACTTCAGGCCCGGTGCTCCATCTGTTGCATTACCAACTGCTTTAACTAAAATAACTAACATTTGTATAGGCTGTAAGCTTTGTAAAATACCTTACAAATATTAACTCATTTTATCTCCTCAACAACCCCAGTGTGTAGGGGAAGGTAGCGGTTGGAATAAATATTTATATAGTGTCAGGCACTCTGCTGAGTGATATTTTTACAAATATTATCTCACAATATTACCTCACAATAACTCTGTGAGAAATATTGTCCTCATCTTACAGTTGAGAAAAACAAGTCAAACAGAGTTTCAGTGACTTGTCCATGGAGTGTTTGAGGCTGTATATGAACCAAAGACTTATTGACTCCAGATCTAGGAATCTATCCATTGTGCCATGTACCTAAGAGGAAATAATTTCAGAGAATTTCTTTGATGTACTCAGGGTCACAAGCTTAATATCAAAAATAGGATTTTACTTTAGGCCTTCTTGACTTTAAATCCAGCAGCTTGATTTATCATGGATCCTACCTCTTAGAGCATAACTTCAAGTATATAATTACTACATAAACAGGGATGCAGAGAAAAATAATTTAAAATATCATATATATGTGTATATATATATATATATATGTATATATATTCAACCATATGAAAACCAAACCAAAATTCTTTAGCTATCTATCTATATACACAAATAGATGTATAAACGTATGTATGGATTTACATATACCTGCTTCTGTACAAGAAACTTCTTGATCCAAAAGTCTTGTGGGAGGACCTGATAAGGACTGCTAAGCTTCTAAAACAAAGGAAAGAGTAAAGGAAAAGGCAGCAATACTGCCAGGAGTCTAATTCTTTTTAATGTCTTCCTTTAGCTGGTTATCTTCCCTTCTTTTTTTTCAGCTAAGTGAAATATTCCTTCTCCCTCTTCAATTTTTTTAGTTAAAAAATTATGTGCTTTTTACTATTAAAAAAATCCTTTTTCTTGTTCTTTTGCCTTTGTGTCTGTTCTAAACTTCTATTTATTGATTCAAGGACTGTATACTTATTTATTCCCCTTCAGTCCTTGTGATTCTCACAGAAGTAAAATTTCTAAGGTATCTATTTTAAGTTCTGTCTTCTAAATAATTTCTATGTTATTGCCTTGTACATCTTGTTCCTTCTCCCCCTTTTTCCTATTGTTCCTCACTCTTAGAAGTATCAATTTCTTCAGTAGATAAGACTTAAGTATTGCCCCGTGGTAAAAATGTTCTTGTGTCTATTGATTGTGTGATCTGTTTTTACCCTCTGCCCTCCCTATGATCATTTTCTTTCCCATTTACTATGAAATCTCCTCCCTGGTTCCATGTACAACTCTGAGAGGTACCAGTTGCCCCTAGGAGCTTTGATTCCCTGCACTTGTCTATGAAATCACAACACTCTCTCAGAGGGAATGTTTTCTATAAGTACCAAATTCCTACAGGTTATACCCATTGTATTCCTATCTCCCATAACAGAATATATGTCTCCTGCCATGGGATTGTTCTTCTGTAGAATTCCCTCCCACCACTAAATGAAAATTTACCCTTTTCTTTCCCCCTATTTCAGTCTCTCCCTTTGCCACCTCACTCTTTGTCCCACCCTATTCTTTAAGAGGCAAGAGTTATTTTCCCTTCATTGTTTATTACCATTGACTTGATTAGAATTCATCCCACATTACTCTGTATCTTTTTTTATCCTCTTTCCTTTTTCATATGACCTCCCATTCTAAAGTTTAGTCCCACAAAAAAAGCATTGATTCACCTGTAAGCAGGATGTTATGAGGTTTAGCTCATGGTATTTCAGACCTATTCCTCCATCACTTCTATTTAAATTCTGCTCTCACCCTTGTCTCCTTACGTATTTTTAGAAAGAAATCTTTTTAGTCCTTCTATTGTTACTTTGCTGCTGTTATTGTTAGATTTTTCCCCAGCCCCATAGGTGTCTTTCTCTTTAAAGCCTTTCTCCCTTTTTTTCTGGGGTAATTTATTTAATTACTTGTATTTTACTTGGTAACTGTATTTATTTATCTTTCTGTTTGTAAAACAAATAATCTACTCCCATATCTTTTTTTTTTGTAGGAAAGCTTCAAATATCTTTATTTTATTGAACATTCACCTTTCTTCATTGATAAGCTCAGGTTTATAGGGAACATCACCTTGAGTGGCATATTAGGCTCTTTGGCTTTTTAGAATACATTATCCCATTCTCTCCTGTGGTTTCTGGTGGGTGCAGAATAGCCCTGTATTGAGTCTAATTCCCTTTCCTTTATTCTTGAGAAACTTTATCCTGGTCACCTTCAGAATTTGTTGTTTGTCACTTGAATTTTTAAATTTAACTACTATGTTTCTTGTTTACAGCATAGTTTTTTAAATCTTTATTATTATTTCTCAAGGCAATTCTTTCAATTGGCACTTTGTTTTCTGTATTCAGAAATTCTGAAGCGTTTTCTTGTATTATTTTTTTAATAATGGTGTCCAGATTTTTTTTTTTGACTTGTCACGTTCTTCTGGGAAATCTACTCTTAATTTGTCTATACACATATTGTCTTTGAAATCAGTCTATTTTGACTTTATAGAAATCATGTGGTCTTTTATTACCCTTTGCTTCTTTTCCTTGAGATTGTCCTTCATTTCTTTATGTTTGTATTCCCAGTCAATTATTTTTCTTTGATTTCTTTGGAGAAGTTAAAGCCATCTTGGATTCACATTTTTCTATTCTGCCAATTATTTCTCCTGTGCAAAGCATAAATTGTGCTTTTATGATTCTTATTTCTCTCTTGAGCCATTCAGGAACATTTTCCATGGTCTCTTGGGAATCCATAAGGTCCTCTGATTCATCCGGTATTGATTTAATTTCCCATGCTCTGCAATATTTATTCAAATATACTTGCATTCCTTTATATTTTTGGTGGTCATCTTCCCTTCTGTTTTAATGTTCCCTGTTGATTTATCTGCTTGTACTGAAAATTTTTAACTTAGTTTTCTTCGTCTTGAGGTCTTTCACCGTTTAAGTCTTTTCTTCTTATAATCCTCTATATCTCTCTTTCCGATTCCTTCCTCTTTTATGGTTGCTATCCCAAAAACTAGACTTAAATTGCTATCTCAATCTCCTCCCACACTGGAGAATTCACTTTTCACCAGCTTCATTATTTGCCCCAAGTGACTTCTGGGGGATAGATGAGGTGTCAGAACTAGATTCGGCTGGATACCAGTTCCCTTGCCTTTACCCGTGCAGCTACCCATCGGCACCCCCCCTTACACACACACACACACACACACACACACACACACACACACAGACACCTTGCCCCAGTTCCTTCTATTCTCTGCCTTCGTGATGCTACAGCATCCCACTGCCACTAAAGACAGAGAAAGCAAGGGCGGAGTGCACTGTCAGAGGTTGCAGCAACAGCAAGGAAATTGCCATATGGATCCCAGAGCACAAACCATGGATTCAGTTGTACTGCCCTACTAGAGCATGGTGGTTGCTGGATGAGTTAGAGATTAACTTTTTGGCTGTTAATTAATTCAGTTGATACCTTATTAGATTTGTTGGTGTTTTGCTCTGTGGAGATAGCTGCAATTACTTTATCTCATATGTAAAATTCTTATTGGGGGAGAGGGTTGAAAGTTTGAAAGAACTGAAGAAAAGTCCTCTAGCTTGTTGGTCATGCGACCTGAAAGTCAAGTTATATCCTTTTTTAATGCTCTAATATAATTGTGTTGAACACCAAAGGAAAAGTATGTTAATATTACAGAAATGACATATAGGCCAACTTGTAGTGATCTAGATACTGATCAGGAAGATAGAAATTCCTGGAGGCAAGTGTACTATTTCTGATCTAGGTAATTTCCTTCTTTTTTAAATTTACTATTCTAAATTTTATTTTATTTACTATTTATTTTGTTTTTATTTTATTTTAAATTTAATTAAATTTAATTAATTTAATTTACTATTCTAAATAACTAAACAACATTTAGTTCCACAAACCTTTCAGTTCCAAATTTTCTCCCCCTCCCTTTCCTCCTATCCCCGAACCCCCCTATTCCCCTACCCCACCCCTGTCATGACTGCATGCAATCTGATACAGGTTCTACATATACCTTCAGATTAAACATTAGTCAAGTTGTAAAGGATTATAACCAATGGAATGAATGAAGAGGAAGAAGAAACAAAACAACAATGCAAAAAAGAGAGTGAGTAGTTTGCTTTGATCTGCATTCAGGCTTTGTAATTTGTAATTCTATCTCTGGATATGAAGATTTTCCACCATGAGTCCTGTGGAGTTGTCTTTTAGATCTAGGTAATTTCTGACTCCAAAACCCTCCTTAGGCTGAGTCCCAGGCACCCTAATTTCTCCAGGCTTCTCAGCTGGTCCAATTGGGTGCACTATTCCACTTGCAATACTGGCTACAAAGTTGTCACCAGTTGGAACTTTGGAGGGGTGCTGACCCCTGAAACTGAGGACAAGTGACACAGAAGAGAAACTGATACCCTACAGGCCCATTTCTCAGAGCCAAGGTAAGAAAGAAGGAGAATAGAGGTAGGAAATACTTTCTCTCTTACTGGTTCAGTTCATGGCCCCTAAGCTGTGAGTAAACACAGCAAGTAAGGGCATGAGCAAGAAAGGGAGGGACCTTCTCAACCTTACTAGTTTTAAAGAAGTAGCCTATTTTAATCTAAGCAGCCAATCTAATGAGGCTACATCCACTCACTGATAGGGGACACAGGGTGCTTTCATGGTAGAAGGTCTGGACATGTCTCTACACATATATAAGTACATTCATATAGAGAAAATACCTATGTACTTGTCTGTTCTCCTTCTGTTAGTTCTTAAGAATTTAAATTTAGTTGATTTCAGTGCAATTCTCTCTAGCAATGTGTTTTGAAAAAATATTACATACTGCTATAGCCTTGGGCTTTCCTTACCTGTCAGGTATTTATATCACAGATTTAGATATGGAAGGGACTTCAAAAGTATTCTAGTCCAGTGGTGTCCAATTAAAATAGAAATGAAGGCCAAAACCCATATATAAGGCTCACTCAGGGTCACATACTGACTTAGAAAACCACATATTGATATTAGCTATGTTCTATTGTATTTTTTACTTATTTTGTTAAATATATTCCATTTACATATTAACCTAGTTCAGGCTGTACTTTGGAGTATTATAGGCTTCCGTGTTTGACATCTCTGATCTAGTTTGACTCCCCATTTTACAGCTGAAGAAGATGAGGTCCAGCTAAGTTGTATGAGCTGCCCAAAGTCACCAAAGTAGCAAATTACAGAGCCACACAAATTCCACACCCAGTGCTCTTCCCATAGCACCATATTACTTCACAGAATATCAAGTACCAGTTCATTGATCATGATTATGGATGGTACTCAGGGTGCAATTAATAAAAAATGTCTCCTGAAAGAGAATTATCATGTAAAAGCTTACTTTTGCTTGTTTTTATTTCAGGAAATTGTCATCATACTCTCTGCTGTCCACTTGACGTTTACAAGAGCCAAAGAAAATCTAAAACATTACTGAGCAAAGGATTAGAATTCAGCTAAATTCAATAAACACATAAGTGCATGCTGTATACAAAGCACAGTGCTAGGCACTGGGGATTCAAAGATGAAAACAAAATTTCCTGTGCTCAGGGAGCTAACATTCTACTGGGAAGATAGAAGGTATACAACAGATAAGGGAAAGTACCACTAACTGTGGGGTAAATAATGATAATAGCTAAAATTTATATAGTGAGATTTGCAAAGTACTTTACAAATATCCTCATTTCATCCTTATAATAATCCTGAGTGATAATATTATCTCCATCTTAACAGAGAAGGAAATGGAAGCAAACAAAAGTTGTAACTTTTCTGGTGTGATACAGCTAGCAAATACTTGCAGCAGATTCAAACTCAAGTCTTCCTGACTCCAAATGTTCCATCCACTGCACAATCTAGTTGTCCTATGTTGAGGATGGTCTTCCTGTAGGAAGGAGTACCTGAGTGAAGCCTTTAAGGGAATCAGGAGTTTCCTGAGATGTAGCTGAGGAGGGAAAAACATTCTAAGAAATGGGAAGAAGCATGGAGGCATGGGATAGAATGTCATTTACAGGAAAAACCAAGTCAAGTTAAGACAACAAGCATTTAAGTATTGTTTACACAGTCCAGTGTGTGAGGAGAGAAGGACTGGATCTGTGATTTCATTGGTATAGGAGATCTTCCTGGTGAGGAAAATCCCTTTACCTTTGAAGTAAGCCTGGAAAAATAGCCTGGCGTCTGATTGCAAATAGCTTTAAATGTCAAACTGAGGAATTTATGTTTTATCTAAGAGGCTATGCAGCATCAAGAGCTTCACTAAATGGTAACACAGACCTGCACTTTTGGCATATTAATCTGGAAGCTACATGGAGGGTGAATTGGAGAGAGGAGAGACTAGAAATGGGGAGCCAATTTAGGAGAGTACTGTAATATAGTGCAGCTGAAGGATGATTAGAGCCTAAACTAGAGTGCTAATTGTGTAATGGAAATGGATGGATAGATGGATAGGTGGATGGATGGATGGATGATTGGATGGGAAAGACATTGTGAACTAGAGCTGGCCACTGACTGGGTTGAATTGAACTGAATAAAAAAATCTGACTAAACTTCACTGATTTGTTGGTCCCAGATCTTCAATATGATTCTAACTTACTGTAATGAACTGATATTTCACTTTATTGTAACTAAGACCATGTATAGAAGGTGTTTTTCAAGGGGACAGTTTCTTCATATGTAAAATGATGGGGGTAGACATTGGCTTCCAAGGTCCCTTCCAGTTCTAAATCAATGATGCTATATAGAGTTTTCCCCCCACTCCTTCAAGCCTTAAACTGAGTCAAAGGATGCTCTGCCTTACCACCAGATGTCAGTGCAACCTAAGAAACTGACAGCTCCCCTTTCTCTGAGCCAACCCCCCCACCCCCAGCCCCCCAGGTTTGAGCCTGCCAATCAGCTGCAAAGAGGGAAAACAGTCTTAAAATAGCAAAGCTAAAAGCCTCCTGCCAATGTCTTTGATTAAGGATAGCTTCTTAAGTGGTGCTATAGAAAAATTAGCCATCCTTCAAAAGTTACCAAGTTAAAATGAGATTTTGCCTATGTAAATCATATTACATAAGTTATAATACGTTGTTATTATCATAATTTATATGACAATAACATCTGACAGTGACAGAAAAAAGACATGGTTCTAATTAACTGCTAACTTCTTGTGACGTGTTCCCACAGGAGTTTCATAGGGACAGGGTAGGAGCCACCAGCCTTCATTATAGCTCTTGGGGGATGTTTTTAATTACTAATGACATCCTAGACAGCAGCAATATGTATATGTGTAGGGGTGGGGGGTATATTTTCTAGGTCAAGGTTAATGTAAGCTTCTTGAGGTCAGGGTACCAGGCATACAGTAAGCCCTTAAGGAAAACTTGTTGATTGATTATTATTCTGAATCATTGTATTTAAAGGTAATTGGTTCCTTTCCATGCCAGTTTGCATCATTGTTCCAGAGAGAGATCTCCAGTTCTATTTTCCCCATGCTCTAACTGACCTGCTTTGAAAAGAAAAATTCCCCAACAGTGACACTGGCCATGGTAGAATTTCAGTATCTTGGAGTTGAAGGAAACCTTATTGGTCAACTCGATCAATTTGTGCTGAAGAATAGGCCGCTCTACAACATATCTAATAAAGATACCCCAAAATATAAATCAGACCCTGATTTGCATGATTTCTGAGTGTAAATACTCACACTTAAAATTTAACAAAGAATTAGGCTCCAGCACATGCCTGCATGTAATGCAAATAAAAAGAAACAGTTTAAACTGCTTCAAAAATTATTTTTCCTAAAAAGCAATACACAGGACATTATTTTAGCACCCTTACTAATGAAGTTCTTAGAAATTAGATGTAACATGGATCATAAGTCTGGCATTTGCTTGACTTTCTTAATTACTGGAGATAATAATTACTTGCTGTTCCATGCCTACGTGAGCTGTAGGGAGCTTGAGAGAAAAGGATCTTGGCATTCTGGCATACACTTTTTTATGTATAAAATAAACTTTAATTTGAATGTCCTTAAAAATACTATACATGGGGGTGGTTAGGTGGCACAGTGAATAGAGCACTGGCCCTGGAGTCAGGACCTGAGTTCAAATCTGGCCTCAGACACTTAACACAAAAACTAGCTGTGTGACCTTAGGCAATTGCCCTCCAAAAAGCAAAAAAAAAAAAAAAAATGCTATGCACTATTTTAATGGTATTTTATTTTTTCGAATTACATGTAAAGATTATTTTTAACATTAATTTAAGATTTTTGAGTTCCAAATTTTTCCCTCCTCCCCAAGACAGTAAGCAATTTGATATGTTATATATGTGCACTCATGTAAAACATATTTCCATATTAGTCATATTGTGAAAGAAGAAACAGAACAAAAGAAAAAAGAACATCAAAAATGAAGAAAGTGAAAATAGCATGCTTCGATATACATTCAGACTCCATCAGTTCCTTCTCTGGATATGAATAGTACTTTCCATCATTAGTCTTTTGGAGTTGTCTGGGATCTTGGTATTTCTGAGAAGAGCTAAGTCAATCAGAGTTGATCATCTTACAATGTTGCTATTACTATGTACAATGTTCTCCTGGTTCTGCTCACTTCATTCACCATCAGTTCATTTAAGTCTTCCCAGGTTTTCCTGAAATCTACCTGCTCATCATTCCTAATATTGACTTCCATTTTCAAGGAAGGACACACATGGTTCCAGGATTTCTTCAGGGAGAGGTCCTTGGAGAGAGATAAAAACTCTGGGAAGAAGCAAATATGCTCAAAGTATAGTTTCTCCACATGTCAGTTTTCTCTTTCTCCAGGGCCCTCTCGCTGAGGAGAACCTGGAAATTGAGTGTGCTCTCTGGAAGGCAGAAGTCAGAGTCCCAGAATCTCTCTTCTCCCAAGTTCTCCACTTCACACAAACATGGAACATTCATTCTCTCCACCAATGAGGAGACCCTTATGCAAATGTAATGATTGAGCCCTGAGTTACATAGATAACCCAAGACAGTAGAGGACTTCATTTTGAGTCAGAGTACCTATTACTTGCTGAGTATTATATCAACTCTGCCCCAAACTTTTTTCAAATGGGAAGGAATTACACATACACACACACACACACACACACACACACACACACACACAATAACTACAACTACCATGAGTCCTTTGGAATTGTTTTAGGTCTTTGCATTGCTGAGAAGGGTTAAGTCTATCAAAATCAGTATCCCCATTTTACAGAGAAGCAAACTGAGACCTAGAAATATTAGGTGACCTATCTATGGTCACAAAGTAGGATTTGAACTCAGGTCTCCCTAACTCCAGGTCCAGGGCTTTTATCTCTGTACTACAGAGATAAAAGAGACTTTAAGCCTTCCCTGTAACCTATAAAACAACTTAAATAAAATACTTATATACCAAGGGGAGCAAAACTTCTTGGCATTAGAAATGTATGCATTTAATTTAAAAAATAATATTTAAAAAGTATCCCTTGTTAACATTGCCCTGTAATTTGCATGCCGACTTACCTTTAGTAAAGTCTTTAGGAAAATGCCTACTTACCTTTAGTAATGTCTTTAGGAAAATATACAAACTTTTACCTCCAACTTTCTCTGCTTTGGCCTACCTCTTGGGTCATTTTTGTTGGAGTTTTAGAGAGGATCAGTTTCCCATTTGACCAGTAGGTGTCATGTGCTCATGTATGAAATATTGGCAAAAAGATCTCCATGCCCCAATATTTTTCTTAAAGTATTTGTCTAATATTTTCATCCACAGTAATAACACAATTGAAATGGAATATCCTTGAGGAAACACTCAAAGATAGGAAGCTCCTTTTCACATTTGATCTAAATTCTCTTTTCCTAAATTTTGTTTCAGGGCTAAGTAGTATAATTATACTCGTGTATGAAAGGGTGGAAAAATCCATCTCTTTCATGTATTTTTTTTTTAAAGCAATTGGGGTTAAGTAACTTGCTCAAGGTTACACGGCTAGTCATTATTTATGCGTGGGTGCTCATTTTCTGAGGCCGGATCTGATCTTGGGTCATCCCAACTCCGAGGCCAGCGCTCTTACTCACTGCGCCACCTAACCACCCCTTTAGGGCAATTGGGGTTAAGTAACTTGCCCAAGGTCACACGGCTAGGTTTTTGTTTGTGTGAGGTAAGTGTCCGAGGCCGGATCCAAACTCAGGTCCTTCTGACTCCAGGGCCGGCGCTCTATTCACTGCGCCACCTAGCCGCCCCTCTTTCATGTATTTTTAATATTTAAACACTTTTAGATGATGGAATCATGACATTGCATACTCAAAGAATTCAGAATGGAAGACAGTTTGGTAGTCCAACCTGTACCTCAACAGGAAGCTGGAGGAGCTATAGAAAGAAGATGCGATCTAAAGTCGGAGATGACCTAGGTTCCAATCCTACACCTAGTATTGGCATGATTGTAGTCAATCACTTACCTTCTCTGGGCACTCTGGGTATTCATCTGTAAAATGAGGACACTGGACTACACAGACTTTAGGGTTCTTTCTAGCTGTCTTTCTTCCCCACCACAAGCCCAAAAAGAATCCATTCAACCTTCCCTTAAAGATCCCAGTGAGTAGAACTCACTACCACCCAAAGCAGCCCATTGAATTGATTAGCTAGCTTTCATTGTAAGAGAGTTCTTTCTTACAAGGTAAGTTAGCTGCTCCGTGAATAGAGTGTCAGGCCTTAAGTCAGGAAGACTTATTTTGTGAGTTCAATTCTAGCCTCAGACACTTACTAGCCATATGAGCAAATCACCCATCCCTGTTTGCCTCACTTTCCTCATATGTCAAATGAAAAGTAAATGGTAAACCACTCTATTATTTTTGCCTAGAAAACCCCAAAAGGGTTCATGAGGAGTGGGACACTACTCAACAGCTTAATATTCCTTAAATTAGTCTTTAATTGTTTCTTAACTCAGCCAGGTTTTACAAATTTGCTCCTTTAATGTTTGTAACTGTAATTGCAACACCTCCCGTTTCAATCATCTTCACTGCTTTAAAAAAGATTTTTTTTTCTATATCATGGAAACTAAAATGGAAACAATATGTGAACTTAATTTCATGAGGCTTACATATGAGTCAGAGATGTATTACCAGGACTGTTTACTTTTTTTTTTTTTTTTTTTTTTTTGCTTTTTGAAGGGCAATTGTGGTTAAGTGACTTGCCCAGGGTCACACAGCTAGTTTTTGTGTTAAGTGTCTGAGGCTGGATTTGGACTCAGGTCCTCCTGACTCCAGAGCCCATGCTCTATTCATTGCACCACCTAGCCACCCGAGGACTGTTTACCTTTGAAAGAGATGTTGAAAGGGCATGGAAATTTACATACTAACAATTCATCTTTATAAACTATTATGAATTATGAATTCATGCTTTATAGTTTATAGGATGGGGCAGCACGGTGGCACTGTAGAGCTGGAGTCAGGAAAACCTGAGTTCAAATCCAATCTCACACACTTTCTAGTTGTATAACCCTGGGCAAGTCACTTGATCCTGTTTGCCTCAGTTTCCTCATCTGAAACATGAGCTGCAGAAGGAAATGGCAAACCACTCCAGTATCTTTGCCAAGAAAACCCCAAATACAGTCAGGAAGAGTCAGACATGACTAATCACCTAAACAACAATAGTAATAAATGGGATTTTAGACTTATAGCTGGAAGTACTCTCAGAGACATTTGAATCCAACCCCCTCCCCTTTTCACAGGTAAGGAAACCGAGCCTGAGAAGGGAAGTGACATGCCCAGTGCTAGCCAGGTCAGGTGTCAGCTGGGATTCCAATTCAGTGCTAAGCTCAGATCAGCCATGGAGGCAGGGAATGAAATGGTTTTGACCATTTGGCAGATTGGAAATCCAGCCTCACAGAGATTAAGTTAACTTGTCCAAAGTCACACAGCTATAAGGGGTAAAGTAGGAATTCAAACCCAGGTTTCCAGACTCTGGCTCTGTTGCTTTGTTCACTGCACAATAATGCCTCTCTTGAATATATGGGGACCAATAAGAAATTTAAGATGATAAACTGAAAAAAACCTTAAAGAGGGGCGTGTGTGTGTGTGTGTGTGTGTGTGTGTGTGTGTGTGTGTGTGTGTTAGAAGTAGGGTGACTTACTGGAAAGGGAACTGGACCTGGATTCAGGAACATTGGGGTCCAAGTTTCAATGACCATATTCCCTAGCCCTGTGACCCAGCCCAAGTTACTTCATCTTTCTGGGTCTCAGTGTCCCCATCTACAAAATGAACAGGTTAAGCCTGATGATCTCTTAGGTTCCTTCTAGCTCTAAATCTATGTTCCTATAACCTTGTCCGTCTCCCTCATTTACAGATGAAGAAACTAAAGCCCAGAGAGGTTTTCCTCTTCCAGTGATGGGAAGCCAGCTCCTACTCACACAGTCCATTTTACTTTGGATCAGCTGTACTTGTTAATATTTCCTCTTATTGAGCTGCAAACAGCCTCCCTGTAATTTGCATCCTTTGGTCCTGGCAAAGACAGATGGGATGAAATAAAACAAGAGGGAGCAGTCACTTTTCCATGGATGCTCTGGCATATTTTTGTATCAGATAGAGATGGACCACAGAAGTCCTCCTGGGTAATACTAGATAAAAGTCTGAGAATGTCTATTTGGCTTTTGAGTGCAAACACAGTCCATGTGCTACATACAGTGCTATGCCTGGAGTTCGAAAAGCCTGGGTTCAAATCTGCCTTAAAACATTTACTAGTTGTGTGACCCTGGGAAAGTTACATAGCTTCTATATGCCTCAGGCTTCTCTTGAGGACCTAGATCCTAAGTCATAGACAGGTTGAGCTTCCAAGCCGATGGTATCACAGAACCTTCCCAGTATTTATCCTACTTCAAACTCTTTACAAACTTCCTTCCTTCCTTCCTTCCTCCCTCCCTCCCTCCCTCCTTTCCTTCCTTCCTTCCTTCCTTCCTTCCTTCCTTCCTTCCTTCCTTCCTTCCTTCCTTCCTTCCTTCCTTCCTCCCTTTCTCTCATGCACTTTTAAACATGTTTTATTAATGCTTTTCTAAATGAAATTTTCACTTTCCAGTGACTTTCCACCTACACAACTGAACTCTGCCATATAGCAAATGTGTTAAACAAAACAAAATATTTGGCTGCATCATATATACACCTTTGTAACAGAAAAGACAGCATGCAGGGATAGTTAAATAGATTTAAAACAGGTTCTTCCCCAAACTATGATATCCAAAGTAATTCTGGTTCTGACCGTAAAATAAAATAGCAGAAAAAGAATGTGGATTGGAGGCCCAAGTGGGAGACCCACCAAACTCTAATCGTTTGCACATGCATTTGCAAATAGTCTCATTCTTTTCTATTTCTAATGGAAACCTCAGCTTCAAATGGTATTTCCCAAATTTGTTCTCCATCCCTCAACTTGCCACTAATGAAATTTATCTTCCCCCTTATCAAATTTTGTTGTTGTTGTTCAATTATTTCAATCATGTCCAGCTCTATGGCCCCATTTGCGGTTTTCTTGGCAGAGATACCGGAGTGGTTTGCCATTTCCTTCTCCAGTTCATTTGACAGATGAGGAAACTGAGGAAAAGGGCATTAAGTGATTTGCCCAAGGTCACACAACTAGTAAGTGTGTGAGGCCAGATTTGAACTCGGGACTTGCTGACTCCAGGCCCACTGCACCACCTAGCTGCCCTCACATTTATATTGTTAGGGCAGAAATAACTAATGTGTGATTCAGGTCCTTCATATCGTTCAGGGCATCGATTTGGTTAGTGTGGAGGTTGCCATCCTTTCACCCTGCACCACTAGTGATCTATAGTATGCATTTCCAAGGGAACTGGTTAAGCAAAATATTCGACAACCAGGCACAGCTAAGTAACTGATCAACCTTGTGACCCCAGCTTCCTCCAATTCAATAAACTGATTAAGGGTCTACTATGCACAAGAAAAGAGGCAGTGTGGGATAGTGGATCAAGGATCATGGATCTAAAGCTGGAAGGAAATTTAAGGACCATCTATTCCAATTCCTCTCATTTTACAGGTGAGGAAACCAGAGTTCAGAAAAATTATGACTTACCCAAGGTCACACAGATAGTAAGTTACAGAACCAGGATGAAGAACTCAGTCCTATTACTCCAAAGTCAACATATTTTCCACTGCACATAGCTGCCTCCTTAGAGTCAGAGAAACCTGGGTTCAAATCCTCCCTCTCACTGTGCCCCTCCTCCACATACTCTCACCCTCTCAAAACCCAACCACAGCTGTGTGACATGGGCAGAGACCCAGGCTCTGATCTGTACTGCATTACTGACATATGCATTCTGTGTAGGGAATTTCCAAACTAGGAGTTCCTGAAACTGTTATGAAATTACTGGTCTGAGCTCTGTGCTAAGAGGTTTGGATAGAAAGACAAAAATGGAAAAGAGCCTTTGCCCTCAAGAGAATTTGATTTAACTGAGAAATATAGCATGTAAATCTGGATTCCATATTCTAACCAGCAGAGCTAACTGGCCCCAGATGAATATCCCCTTACAAGTGCCAAAACTGAGGGCATTTTTAGAATAAATTGAAAACAACTGGACTTTGCCTTCTGCTTTTGAGTTGTTTGATTTTGATTTCTTTGAGAGTCTGGTAAACTTGAGTGGTTTTTCTTAGGAAGGGTAATTGCTAAGGAGTAGCTAGAGAGAAACAAAACTTGGAAGGTCTGACCTCAAAAACTTCCTACATTAAATGGAGTTTGGAAAGGCCTTGAATTAGGACAGGATGGGAAGTAGGGTAGGCAGCCAGGAGTGAAACTAAAGGCCATGCACTCCACTTGTAAGCAAGCTAGCCCTTCAGGCTCTCACTCAGAGCCAATTACTCTTGCTTTTATAATGGAGAAGAAAAAATATTAAGTATCTACTATATGCAAGACATGGGCGAGTAGGCAGTGCCATGGGTAGAGTACCAGGCTTACAATCAGAAAAACTCCTCTTCCTGAGTTCAAGCTTACTAGCTATGTGACCCTGGGCAAGTCACTTAACCCTGTTTTCTTCAGTTTCCTCATCTGTAAAATGATCTGAAGAAGGAAATGTCAAACCATTCCCGTGGTTTGCCTCTTGGCAAATCCCAAATGGGGTCACGAAGAGTTGAACATGACTGAAATGACTGAACAACATCACGAAAAGCATCTAGCTAGGCACTGAAGTTACAAATAATAATAGCTAGCTTTTATTTAACACTTTAAGGTTTGGAAAACATGTTGCATCTATTATCTCATCTGATCCCCCTACCAAACCTGGTGCTATTATTATCTCTATTTTATAGATTAGGAAACTGAAGCTGCCTTGTCCAGGGTCACATAGTTAGGAAGTGTCTAAGGCAGGATTTAAGGTCATTCATCCAATGGATAGCACTACGGGGTGTCCCTAAAGTCTCAACACATAGGAAATCTCATTAACTATGCATATTTTCAAGAAATAAAATGAATTAAATTTTCAACAACATTTTATTTAATTAGCATAAATTAGATTTCATAGGAAGATGTAGGAGACACATAGGAAATCTCATTAATTAATTAAAGCAATTAAATTAATCTCATTAATATGGAAAATAGGACCCAATAGCTAATGAAAGCTTTTATTCCATATGAAATTGTCATGGCTAAAATTTATGCTAATTAAATAAAATGTTGAAAATTTCATTTATTGGGGCAGCTAGGTGGGGCAGTGAGTCAGGAAGACCTGAATTTAAATCCAGCCTCAGACACTTACTAGTCATGTGACCTTGGGCAAGTCAACCCCAATTGCCCTGCCCTCCCCCCTCCAAAGAGCAAAAAAAAAAATTCATTCATTTCATTTCTTGAAAATATGCATAGTCAATGGGATGCCCTATGTGTCCAGACTTTAGGGACAGTTATCTGGCTTTCACTTCAAGTCACTTCCTGTCGGTGTGGAGGAACTCACTACCTTCTAAGGAAGCACCTTCCACATCAGGAGGACCTTAATTTTGTAATTTAGAAGAAAATTTGAAAGTCCGGTAAACTTAATTGTTAAAATGTTTTTCCTTACAATTAAGTCTCTACTACTTTAATCCATTACTGCTAGCTCAGCTCTCTGGGACCATGCAGAACAAGTCTATTCTATAAAAATAGCCCTTTAAATGCCAAAAGCCTCCTTTCTTCAGGTAAACATCCACATTTTTTTTCACCAATCCTCATACCCTAGGATTAACATCATGGTCTCCTGCGTTTATTCCAATATCCTTTCTAAAATATGGTAACTAGAACTATCACCCAAGGATACGGGTTAAATGAAATCTTACTGTCCTTTCCATCCCCCAATCCCCCACCCACAACTAGATAACATTGCCATTATTAGTATTATTAATAGTCTTGTGGCATTTACCTCCAAGTTTAAACTAAATTTGCAAGTAAACTTTTGAGAGACACGGCACTCACTGCCAGTTCAGGTATCAGCCTCCTCAGCATTCTTTTGTACTTCAGGACAGAACGTTATAATTAACAATGTGGTGTCATTCATCTAGCTTGACTGATTCTCAAAGAGAGTCACTCCTTGGCTGTCGTGCATGCTTCCATTGTCCTGTAGCTGTTGATGTTTGTTTCATCAATGATGTCTTCCCAAGACCAATGCCATTTATCAAAGGATAGTAATTAGCGAGAAGTCAAGATATGCTTCCCCTTTGGGAAAAATAATATAATTGCTTCTCGTCATTTGCTTTATCACCAGTTCTTTGTTATTCCTCAAAACTAATTTTAAATGGATTAGCAAATATATTAGTAAATTCCCTTATTATATTAGTGCTCACAGCAGATAAACAGAAAGCTGTAGATATAATCAGACAGCAGCAGTATGGTTAAAGTATAGAGTCTGGAGTTAAGAAGATCTGGGATGTATGTCCCATTACTTCAGACACAGGAGTTACACCATGTAGTCACTTAACCTCTGACTGCATTGTCCTCATCTCTAAAATGGGGATAATAATAGCACCTACTTCAAAGGGTTGTTCTGAGGCACAAGTGAGATATTTGTTAAGTGTTTTGCAGAACATAAAGCAGTTATATGAATGCTGGCTAACATCATTTTATTCTCTTGTCTACTGTTTATTGTTAGCTCTTTATGCAAAATCTGTACTATTTCCCAAGTGGCTGTTTTTACTTCTTATTCATAGCTAGCTCTTTTATAATGATTTGAGGCTTGCAAAGCTCTTTACATTTGTTCCTCAGAACAACTCTTTGGGGTAGGTGCTATTATTATCCCCCCCCCACTTTTTTTTTTTGCAGGGGGAAAGGCAGGCAATTGGGGTTAAGTGACTTGCTCAAGGTCACATGGCTAGTAAGTGTGAAGTGTCTGAGATCA
This sequence comes from Gymnobelideus leadbeateri, assembly GCA_011680675.1. NCBI lineage: Eukaryota > Metazoa > Chordata > Mammalia > Diprotodontia > Petauridae > Gymnobelideus > Gymnobelideus leadbeateri. Next base: position 19,060 of record WOXC01006838.1, read on the forward strand.
AATTTGAACTCAGGTCCTTCTGACTCTAGAGCTACTGCTCCATTCACTGTGCCACCTAGCTGTCCCTATTATCCCCATTTTACAGATAAGGGAACTGAGGAAGACTGGTTAAGTGACTTACCCAAGGTCACATGGTTACTAAGTATCTGAGGCTGGATTCAAACTCAGGGCTTCTTGAGTCCAGGCCCTACACTCTATCCATTTCACCACCTAGCTACTTTCTAAGCCTTTTAACCACTGCTTGTACTTTTTGTAGATTTATCTCTGTGGCCTTTATTCAGGGCAACCAGAGCATCCAATGGATGATGATTGCTGATGTTTATCCCTGATCCTTCAGGGAGCCTTCCTTGACCTCTCTGACTTTTAAGTGAAATACAATCTATTTCATTTATTCAAAGGTCTATTTTTTTTCACTTGCCTTCTCTCTACTATTATACTATCATAAGATCAAAGATCCAGTGTCCTCCAAGGCATTGTATAATCCAAACCCCTGATTTTACAGATGAGGAAAAAGAGGCTTGGCTAAGTTCAGTGATTTGTTCCAGGTCAGGATTTGAACTTGAAATTGGATCCTCTGACCCCAAAATGCTCTTTTCACCTTATCATGCTGTCTCTACTAATACAGATCACATTCTTTCCATGTCTCTGTAGATTATCAAGAGAGTTGCCATGGCAGAAACATTCATTGTGGCTTCCCACCCTCTATCAATAAGCATCTTTGTAGTTAGTTACTTTGGCACTCACACAATAGCCAGTCAGTACATCACCAAGCCAGTGTTCAAAGCCTCTCTAAGTTGGTAGAACCTGTTAAAGATTGTGGCTAAATAGATGTGTTTTCAATTGTTTCTCTAATTAAATCCTATTCAATCCTGTCCATATGAATCCAATTCAGTCCAACTGAATGACTGACTACTTTTTTTTGGTCTTTTTGGAGGGGGGAAGACAGGGCAATTGGGGTTAAGTGACTTGCCCAAGGTCACACAGCTAGTAAGTGTTAAGTGTCTGAGGCCAAATTTGAACTCAGGTCCTCCTGACTTCAGGGCCAGTGCTCTATTCACTGTGCCACCTAGCTGGCCCTGAATGACTGTTTATTAAACTGTTATATGCAAGACACTGTGCAAGGTGCTGAGAATACCAGGACAAAAAACAAACAAACAAATAAACAAACAAAAAAAACCAGTCCCTGCCATTAATGAACTTACATTCTACTGGGGAATACACATGTAAATATACACATACACAGATAAGTATAGATCCAGGCTTCTGGGTGGAGTCAAGAAGACCTGAGTTTGAAGGCTGCCCCAGAAAATTGTTAGCTATATGAGTGGGTGAGTAAATCACTTAAGCTCTCTATGCCTCAGTTTACCCATTCATACAAATGGGGATAACAACAGCCCCTATTTGGGAAGAAAAGGAAAATATTAACTTTGGTGTTCATTGCCTTCTCCAGCTCGTTTTACAGATGTGGAAACTGAGGCAAGCAGGGTTAAGTGGCTTGTATAGAGTCACACAGCTAATAAGTGTGGAAGGCTGGATTTGAAGATGAGTCTTCCTGACTTCAGGTCTGACTCTCTATCCTCTGTGCTGTCCCTAACACACTAAATAAAAGGAGCCAAAAAGTTTCTTGTAGGAAGCAGCACATGTGCTGAACTCTGCAGTAAATCCAGGATTCTAAGGGGAGGTTTCAATGAAGAAGAATCACATTTCAACCATGAAGGATTATGATCTCCTGGAGATTGGAGGCCATGTATTCTTCTGAAATCCTCCCATCTCTCAGCTCCAGGCATTTTCTCTGGCTCTCCTCCCTGCCTGGAACACTCTCCCTCAGACTATTAACCTCTCTGGCTTTCTTTAAGTTCCAACAACATCCTGCTTTCTACAGGAAGCCTTCCTCAACACTTCTTGATGCCAGTGCCTCCCCTCTGTTAATTATTTCCTATTTCTCCTGCATTGTTAGATTGTAAGCTCCTTGAAGGGAGAGACTGACTTTTGCCTGTTTTTGTATTCCCAATACTTAGCACAGTGCTCAGCATATAGTAGGCACTTAATAAATGTTGACTGATTGATATATGGTTGCAGAATAACCAAAAAACCCAGTAGTATATAGTATCAAGGCTCTTTGATTCTGGAGAAGGGCCTCCTCTTTTGCCCCTCACTCCCCATTCCTTGGCCTTTTCCAGTCAGGCTGGCCTCATGGAAAACAGTTATTCTAATTTCCACCCATTGAAGTAAGATTTTTCTATATATTCTATTCCTTGGTTTTAGTTTTGTTTTCCTCTTCTAGACGTTCATCCTTCTTTGAAAGTTTCCCGGGGAATTTCCACTTGCTAAACAGAAAGTAGAAGAACACTCTGCTGACTACCTAGAGTTTCCTGGCTCCCACAAAGCGTCTCCAAAGATCCTTTCACTCAGTCTGATTAATGGAACATTGTGCTCACCAAGTGCTACCATAGAGCCCCTGATCAAATTCTCATAGCAAGTTAAAACTTTATATTCTATTCAGATATCTTCAGGATTAACTTCCTCAGATACCTTATGTCCTGGTAATGTTCTGAGGCAGAGTTTCTGGCAAAGTATTGAATGAATGAATGAATGAATGAAGTATTTATTAAGTGTTTTTGGTGCTTTTCAGTCATATTTGACCCTTCATTACTCCATTTGGGGTTTTCTTGGCAAAGATACTGGAGTGGTTTGCCATTTTCTTTTTCAGCTCATTTTACAGATGAGGAAATTGAGGAAAACAGGGTTAAGGGACTTGCCCAGAACCACACAACTAGTAAGTGCCTCAGGCTAAATTTGAACTCTCAAAGATGAATTTTCATGATTCTAGGACCAACACTCTAGCCAAAGCATAGAATAAGGACCAGTGATAGAAATAGTAAGGCAAGACAGTCCCTATACTTAGGGCACTCACAATCTAATGGAGGAGATGGTGCCTGGCTAATAACTGTCATCTGCAGACTCTATTAAAACTAGGGAAGAAAAATTGCAATTTTATAAAGATAAAAAAGATAGAAAACGATGCTGGAAGTTGCAGGAAGTTTCTACATAATAAAACTAGAGATAGTGACTTTTCTTAGGATTTCATTGGTATAGGGAACTCCCAGATGACAACATTCCCTCCACTGGTGCAGGGCAGTGCCTTTTCTTCAACTCATAATCTTAGAGACTTGTCAGAAGCACTCAGAGGTTGTGTGATTGGTCCACAGAAGAGTCACAAAGCCAGTATATGTCAGAGGCAGGATACAAAGCTGACTCTTACTGGCTGTGAGGCCAGCCCTATGGCCACCTAAAAACTAATATATTATATTCAAGTCAACATTTATCAAGCTCCTGCTATGAGTCAAGCAACATGCCAAGCCCTAGAGATACAAAGAAAGGCAAAAAATAATACCTGCTCTAAAGGAGCTCACAATCTAATGGGGAAGTCAACCTGAAAACTATGTCTAAAGAAATAAACAAAAAACCAACAACTCTCCCTCACTGGTCATCAGTATTCTGGGAATGAATGTCTTAGAAAAGCAAGTCTGGTCCTCCAAAGACAGTTTGTCAATGGGCCCATAAAGCTTTTTAATCTCAAAATGACCTTCCTTTTATGTTTATGTTATGCTGGCTTTGAGAACCTAGGGTCACCTTCATAGCACAATGAGATATTTAAGTAAGACTTTAGTGGAGAAAATAGCCAAATTCCACCAAAAGGAGTTCTGTTCAAACTTTATTAAGTCCATAATTCCAAATAACAAATAAAAATATATGCTGTGGTGCATAAAGAGATATAAGCAGGATAAATTGGACATACTCTCAGAGTGAAAGCATTAAGATTAAGGAGGACTGGGAAAGGCTACTTGCAGAAAATGGGACTTTTGCTGATTCTTAAAGGAAACCAGGGAAGCAAGGAGGTAGAGATGAGAAAGGAAAGAGTTCCAGTCTTGAGGGAGACTTGCAAGGGAGCAAGCGTCAGAGGACTGAAGAGTACATGAAGGTAGTAAGGTGCAAGAAGACTGGAAAGGTAGAAAAAGGCCAAATTATGAAAGGCTTTAAAAGCCAAAGAGAGGATTTTATGTTGGATCTTGTAAATAATAAATGTGGAGCATTAATAAGGTAAAACATGATGATACCATGTAATAAACACTTATTAAGAGCCTGTTATGTGCCAGGCACTATACTAAGCACTGAAGATACAAATAATAAGAAAGATAGTCTTTGACCTCAAGGAGCTTACAATCTAATGGGAAAAGACAATACAGTAAAAGAAGACACAAAGAATAGAGGGAGTGCCACAGGGTACCTAGTACAAGGGTAGGATGAAGACAATGCTGGAGTCAAAATCAACCAAAGCAACTGGTTGCAAATGAGGTAGAGAGGACATACGCATATAAGCAATTTATCAATCCTTGCATTGAGTAAAGAAACCCCTTTTCCTTTCTCTGACTGTTGTTCCTTTGTTATAGACTCTTCATGACCCTATTTGGGGTTTTCTTGGAAAGGATACTAGAATGGCTTGGAGTTTCCTTCTGCAGATCATTTTACAAATGAGGAAACTGAGGTAAACAGCATAAAGGAACTTGCCTAGGGTCACAGTAAGTATCTGAGGCAGGATTTGAACTCAGATCTTCTTCACTCCAGGCCTAACACTCTATCTACTGTTCCACCTAGCTGCCCCATCTCTAAAAATCTACCTAGGCTGAGCCATGACTGAAGCACCAAAACTGGTCACTTTGTAATTTAAATCATAATTCATAATGCATAAACACTATCCTTCCCCACACCTGCCAGCACCAGGAGATTATCTAAAATGCCTCAATTAGTCCCAATGGCTTCCCTTCTCTTCCTAAGCATCACTTTGTGATCTGCCCTCCCCCATTATCATCATTACTTTAATAGAGTGCCAATTTGATGGAGAATATGAGTTCTTGGGACAAGAAAAACAAACCAAAAATTGAAATGTAGTTAGGAATAATAATGTGACATGAGCCAATATTGTGCCTAAATATCAAAAGCTTCAGCATAAATTGTTGGAGCTGATGATGGTTTTCTTGTTTGTTTTTTTAATGAAACAGCTTGTCCTTGTATTACTGGAAGAAGTAACACCCATATTCTGATGATTTGGGAGCATATTTTTCTTAGATTATTATCACTCAGTAGAAGTTACAGATATTTCCAACACATGAAGATCATGTAAATTCACAAATTCACAAAATGTATATAGATACCTGCCCATATAGACACATATTTTAGTGTTGTTGTTGTTTAGTCCAACTCTTTGTGACCCCATTTAGGATTTTCTTGGCAAAGATATTTAAAAGGTTTGCCATTTCCTTCTCTAGATCATTTTACAGATGAGGAAATTGAGGTAAACAGGGTTAAGTGACTTGGCCAGGATCACACAGTAAGTGTCTGAAGCCAAAGTTGATTTGAATTCAGGCAGATGAGTCTTCCTGCCTCTGGACCCAGAACTCTATCCACTGTACTACTTAGCCAACTGTCTGTATATGTAGATAGATAAATAGATAGATAGATAGATAGATAGATAGATAGATAGATAGATAGATAAATAGATATATACACATACATATACATATGTATATATGTAAGTATATATATACATATATATTAATGGCCTTTTTAATGGTACCTTTATTTCCAAAAATGAACCTGCCCAGTGAACCATCTTTTGTAACAAAGTCTGAAAAATGCAGAGGTAGCTGGTGGTGCAGTGTGGAGAATTCTCAACTTTGAGTCAGGAAGATTTGAGTTCAAATCCAACCTCAGATATTTATTAGCTATGTGACCCTAAGGAGGTCGCTTAACCTCTGCCTGACTCAGTTTCCTTAACTATATTACTATAAATTATTAGCACCTATCTTGCAGAGTTGTTTTGAGCGTCAAATGAAATAATATTTAGAAAAAAGGCACATAGCACAGTGTATGGCCATAGTGTATGGCACTGAGTAGACACTATCTAATTAGTCATCCCCTTTCCCCTTCTCCTCCTCCCCCCAAAAAAGGAACTAAAAATAAAAAGCAGCTCAGAAAAACTAACAGGTCAACTGAATCTGACAATATATGCAATGTTCCATGCCCATAGTCCTCCCCAGTCCCTACCCTATAAAGAAGGAATCCCTACAAGATAGGAATAGACATGGAAGGGAACTGAGAGAATGCTGAGTTCAACCCCCTCATTTTACAGATGAAGAAACAGAGACCCAGGAAGTATAAGTGGTTTGACTAAGTTTACATAAATGATTAAGCATCAGAAATGCTTGTTTTATTTCATAAGGTAAAATTTTTAAAATAAAAAGAAGTAGAATCTGAATATACATTCTCTGACTCCAGTCAGTGTTCTAGGCATTGCATCATACAATGCATTTTCTTACTTTTTCAGAAACTCCTCACTTTAGTAATACAACACCTGAGGAAGAATAGGCCACTTCTGCCTTCCGTCCCTCTTTGGTCCTAAAAGTTCCAAATTTTGGTCCTCCATTCCAAAAAATTTTTAAAGGCACATGAAAGAGAGAACCAAAATGGCCAATGTTATGTTCTTGTAGCATCTGGGGATAGCACTTTCAATAGAGTGGAAAGGTCCTGATCTGGGGCATAAAACAGCCAATATTCTTCTCATGGCTGTCATCACAACCTTAGTAAATGCCCCAAGCAACTTACCTTTACCATTCTAGGCTGAAGACTTTCCAACGTCAAAAAAGGAAAAAACTAAAACTAAAAATATAACCAAAAACACCCAAGGAACTTAGACAATGGCTCCTAGAGTCTCTCTCCACTAACATTCTATGAAAGGTTTTCTTTTCCTGGGAAATTCCCATGATTCATAGAACCAAATATTCTCAGGATTCAGATCTAGTAGTTGAAAGTTTATAACCATTCTACTGGAACATGATCTTCAAAAGAGAAAGTTGTACCTTTTCCTGTTTAAAATCTGGGTGTGCCAAGAGGATGCAGGAAGTTCTTAGACCTTCTTCTATGAAAGCCTGCCTATCTACTATAAATACAAACCCACATAACTGATGGTAAGAAGTACTTCTTTCCTGTGCAAAAGGGAAAGGCAAACCTTTTCCTAAAAGGGAAAATAGCTCTATGGATCCTAGGTGAAAAGAAGGAAATAGGGAACTTCTGGTTAAGATGATGCAATAGGTCCTAGAGGAGCCAAATTTTCCCACAAGCACTCTAGCAAAGTCCTAAAAATTCATCAAAAGGAAAAATGACAAAGAAAACTTAGAAGAAATGGCAGTAAGTTCCTCCATCCAGTCCAGGATGATACAAGGAGATTGCTAGAAATTTGTAGGTATTCTTAGGAGAGACAAAGCAGAGAAGGAAGCCATGAGGGGGAACTTAAAATTCACAGGATTTCATTCTTGGTCCATAAAAGAAGGATCAGTCTGACCCATAGCTCACTGTTGCTCTGTCATAGCCAACTTGGCCCAGGAATTGACTGGAGTTTTCCAAGAGGCCTGAAGCCAGAGCTCTGGCCACACATGTGGGAGTCCTAGCAGGAAATTGGGGCAACAGAAAACAGGGCTGGCAGAGCACTACCCAACCTGTGCATGAGAGATGCACTAGTCAGTCAGTAAGTCTATCAATTGATACTTATTGATAGCCTATTATTCCTCAAGCACTGTGCTGATCTCTGGTGATACAAGGAAAGGCAAAAGATGACCTGCTCTCAGAGAGATTACATTCTAATAGGGGAAAACAGCAACCAAAAGGAAGTTGAAAAAATAAGGTAGCAGGGGAGGGAAGGTATCCAGCATTGGGGGCATGAGGAAATCTGGGGTAATGCAGTTGGATGGAGAATGAAGAGAGGGTTGACCTGAACACCTTCCTTCAGTGGAGTTCTAGGAGAAGTCAGAAGGAGGTCAGAGGGATCACAAGGATTCCAGGGACAGAAGGTACAGATAAAGCATGAGTTCCAGGGCTAAAGTAATCTTCCTGGATCAAGAGGTTCCTGAGGCATGATAGAGAAATCCAGAGAAATGAACAGGGGTGAGAAATAAAGCCCATGAAAAGGCCTGGTGATAGTTTGGAATTGTGTTAGGTGCTTGTGTTAGAGCCACAGCAAGAGATGGGACCAGCACCAGGAGACCAGCTTAAAACCATTACTCCTATTAGAACCTCTGCAAAAGGCAAGCACACAACCAGGGAGCCCCAGCACCGAGGGCCTTGAAGGAGGACTACTTAGTTGTTGTCCAGCCATTTCAGTAATATCCAACTCTTCGTGACTCCATTTGGAGTTCTCTTGGTAAAGACACGGGGGTGGCTTGCCATTTCCTTCTCTGGCTCATTCTTCAGATGAGGAAACTAAGGCAAACAGGGTTAAGTGACTAGCCCAGGGTCTCACAACTAGTGGTCATGATATGAGGTCAGATTTGATTTGAACTCAGGAAGATGAGTGTTCTTGACTTGAGGCCTGGCATTCTATCCACTGTACCATCTAGCAAAACTCTAATCGTCTTAGACCCTGATGTGCCCCTTTCCAAACTAGACAAATCTAACAAAGATATAGACAAGAAATAAGTTAAGAACCTAAATAGAATTTTAGAAAAAATGGATGTCATAGATCTCTTATGATTACACAATGGGAATAAAAGAAATATAGATATTTTTAGCTAAACAAGGTTAGAACATTTAAGCATCATAAGCAACTTCATATAGTAGAACTTTTACACACGTCTTTTAAGAGATTAGATACATAATTTAATCCAAAAGAATAGGTATGGGGCAGCTAGGTGGCAGTGAATAGAGCACTAGCCCTGGAGTCAGGAGGACCTGAGTTCAAATCCAGCCTCAGACACTGGACACTTACTATCTTGGGCTAGTCACTAATCCCCATTGCCTTGCCTTTCCCCCTCCAAAAAAAAATAGGTAGGTCACAGGACAGATCATATAAATAACGAATAATATCATCAAAATTATAGTGAGGTAGTTGAGAGCACCAGGTTTGGAGCTGGAAAGATCTGAGTTTGAATTTAGCCTCAGACACTTACTAGCTGTGTAACCCCAGGCAAGTTACTTAACCCCTATTTGCCTCATTTCCTCATCTATAAAAACGGGAACACACTGGAGCAGGAAAGGGCAAACCACTCCACTTTGTCAAGAAAACTCCATGAACTTTTCTCACACAGAATCAGACACGACTGAACAACAACAAAATCATCAAAATAAAATAACAATTACCAAAGATATCATATTAAAACTTTTGAGATGCAACCAAAGCAGTAGTTAGGAGAAATTTTATGTCTCTAAACACATTCATTGACAAAATGGATAAAGAATAGATCAATTAATTTCACATACCACTACAAAAGAACTAGAAAAACAGCAAATAAAAATTAGCATATAGCATTAATGAATCACTCAGTTAGGTCCACAAGGACTAGGGCAATTGTCCCTCCTGTTATATATCCAGACCTGGAGTTTGAACTGGATTCAGTTTTGGGGGAGCCTGCCTCTCAAAATAGAGGGCTAGGCCCCCTGTTCTTACACTTACTGTCTTGTTAAGTCCCCCAGCAACTTGGGAATGATTTTATTTATGAATTATCTTTAAGGGTTCTCCAAAGAAGGGGACATTAAAGCATTAGTCAATGTACAAGAAGAATCAGATATAGGACAGTCATTTATTCCTAAACCTATTTGACAAGAAAGGCTAAACAAAGAACTCCTAACTGAGTAGATTTTAATTCAGTAACTTAACATCACTACTGGTCCAACCAGTTAGGAGAATAATCATAGGACTTCATTGGAACATAAATCAGTTTGTGGAATTGCTGTTAGGCATTTTACCTCATCTCTGCACTCCTAACCCAAACCACACACACTCCACACTCACTTCCCCAGTTAATTGTTCCTTCTCCTGTTGCTATTGCAAGCAACTGCTTTGGCAGACATCACTGTTGTTCCCATGAGTGATGCTACCCTTGTAGATCCCTGAATGTTTTTTAAATTTACAAGGTTGACATCCATTTTAACATTGCTGCTTAGTCAACTACTTCAGAAAGGTGTGAAAGAAATTATGATTTTCATATTAATTGATATTCCTTACACATATCACATCAATTGATATGATATGTGTAATGAATATCATAATTCCCTTTACAAAGGAAATACCATACAAAAAAGGCAGCCCAAACACAACCTCAGGCTTGCCTAGGAAGACTATTTGCTTTAGCTGCCATATGCTTGCAACCAGATGGAGACCAGATTGGAGGAATGGCTTCAGCTACCTCCTACCTTACTTGACTCCCAGGATGCACATCAAAAATAGTTTTTGCACAGTTTTCACAAGAAATGAAAAGGGGATGGAGGAGAAGGTTAAACTCTTTTGTACATCCACTAAGACATTAGCAACTCTGGCTCAGCGACAAATTAGGATACTCTCTGTCATCTCACACTGTCAGGCCCTCAGCAGTGAGTCAGACATAGTCAGAAGCTGGCCCCAAACTTCATGAGGCCAAACAGAAACAGTAAAGATAACTCTATTCATGCTCTGTGGAATGCCCTTGTTTCACCCAACTAAATACAAAAGAAGGATGTGCCAGGGTGTGTGTGTATGGCAACAGGAATCTATAAATCTTACGTTCTTGGAAAAGGGCATTTTCCATTCAAACAGCTAATGACATAATACTGGAGCAAGGTTGTCTGCTAGGCAATAGACATATAAAGACAAAAATGAAGTAGTTCTTGACCTCAAAAGGCTTATAATCTACTGGAGAATAATAGAACGTGCATAAATATAGAGAAATATTATCAAAGATAGGGAATGAAGGCGGCAAAGTAGAGACCAGACAATGAGGAAATATAGAACCTTAATGGTTGGAGGATTAGCAAAGGCCTTAGAAAGGAATGGGCCTGTGACCTGAGGACGTAAGTCTGGAAGGCAAAAAAAAGGGATTCAGAAAGGCAGACTTCACCATCATCATCAAAACAACAACTAGCATTTGTTTAATACTTGAAGGCTTGCAAAGTGTTCTACCTATGTTGTCTTCTTTGATCCTAGTAACAACCATGATAGGTGCCATTTAGCTGCCTACAACATCCCAGAAAGGATCTGTCCAGCTTCTACTTGGCATCTTCTAGTAGAGGGGAACTTACTACCTATCAAGGTAGCCCATTATACTTTTGAATGATTCTAATTTGGACACTTTAAGGTCATATCAAGCCTAAATTTACTCTTTTATACCTTCCATCCATTACCATCCTCTAGGACCAAACAGAACAATTATCCCTCATTTACATAGCAAGAAGGCACTTGTGTCTCCACTAAGTCTTCTCTTAGAACTCAAACTCAAACATACCCAGCTGGTGTAAACTGAGAAGGAAAGTGTAAGGAAGGTACCCAGAAAAAAAAAGGAAGTAAGTATTAAATGAAAGATAAAGATTAAGGAAAGCAAAAAAAATTTAAATGTGAGGAGGAAATGATAATCTTTAAGCAGTTACAGGAAAACATGTTTGAGTAGGAATTGTGAGGAAGTAGTCAGAATGAATCTGAAGAAGAGGAAGGTAATACTGAAGGGAATAATAAGTCACATTTCTATAGCATTTTTAATTTTGCAAAATGCATTCCTCATACCAACCTTGCACAGTAAGCACTAAAAATATTATCATTCTTTTTTTTTAATAAGTAGCATTTATTTATTTATTTGTTTGTTCTTTCATTTATTTATTTATTAATTAATCAATTTATTTATTTGTTTGTTTATTTATTTTAACAAATGCTTTATTAACTTCTGGTTTACATCATTCATTTCCGCCAGATTTTGAGTTACAATTTTCCCCCATTTTTCCCCTACCCACCACCACAGAATAGCAATCCCTCAAGATATCCCCTCGTCCAATCTGCTCTCTCCCATATCTTCTCCCATACCCCCTTCGACTTTTCCATTAGAGCAAGGTGAATCTCTGTGCCCCAGTGCCTGCACATCTTATATCTCAATTACATGCAAAATAGCATTAATAATAGTATTTATATATTTGAAACATTTAATTTTAAGAACTCGAATTTCAGATCCATTCCCTTCCTCCCTTCCTCCCTCACCCATTCCCTCTGGGAAGATAAGTAATTCAGTATGTGTTGTACATGTATAGCTATGCAAAACATTACCATATTAGATATATTGTAAAAGGCTGGTGCATTCCCCCCACCTGGTGCATTCCCTACTTTGATCCTGTCCCTCTTCGATAGTGGGTACTTCCAACCTCCCCTCCCCCTAGAATGCCCTCCCCTCCATCATCCTCCCTCTCATCCCCCTTCCCCCTACTCTGCTGCAGGGTGAGATATCCCATTTAATATGTATGTCATTCTCTCCCTGAGCCAAATTCAATGAGAATATGGTTTTGCCTTTTTGCCTTCCTGTTCTTCCCCACCCCTGCAACCACTTCCCCTTGTTTCTTCTACATGAGATAGTTTACCCTACCCTGTCTCTCCTCATCTCCTCTTGTCACTTTCCTCTCTCACCCCATAATTTCACCCCTTAAGTATCATCTCTTCCCAACAAATTCAACCTATGCCCCCTATCCATGTATAACTGTAAACATATATACACACATTCACATATGTATTCATATGCCCATATACCCTTCTTCCATTACTTTCATACTGAGAAAAGTTTCATCAGTCACAGTTATTGTTTTTCCATATAGGAATGTAAATAGGTCAACTTTGATAAGTTCCTTTTGATTTCTTTTCCCTGATTACCTTCTCAGGCATCTCTTGGTTCTTGCGTCTGGATGTCAAATTTTCTATTCAACTCTGGTTTTTTCCTCAAGAATGCTTGAAAGTCCTCTATTCCACTGAATGACCATATTTTCCCCTGAAACAAAATACTCAGTTTTGCTGGGTAGGTGACCCTTGGGTTCATTCCCAGTTCTTTTGCCCTCTGGAATATCATATTCCATGCCCTTCAATCCCTCAGTGTAGAAGCTGCCAGGTCCTGGGCTATTCTGATTGTGTTTCCACAATATTGAAATTGTTTCTTCCTGGCTGCTTGGAGTATTTTCTCCTTGATCTGGGAATTCTGGAACCTGGCTATAATATTCCTAGGAGTTTTCTTTTTGGGACCTTTTTCAGAAGGTGATCGGTGGATTCTTTCAACCACTATTTTGCCCTCTGGGTCTAAAACATCAGGGCAATTTTTCTTGAGAATTTCTTGAAGGGTGATTTCTAGGTTCTTTCTTTGATCATGGCTTTCGGGTAGTCCAATAATTTTTAAATTATCTCTCCTGGATCTATTTTCCAGGTCAGTGGTTTTTCCCATGAGATATTTCACATTGCCTTCTATTCTTTCATTTGTTTGGATCTGTTTAATAGCATCTTGATTTCTCATAAAGTCATTAGCTTCCATTTGCTCCAGTCTAACTCTGAAGGAATGAATCTCCTCAGTGAGCTTTTGAGATTCTTTTTCCATCTGGCAAATTCGGCTTTTTAAGGCATTCTTCTCCTCATTGCCCTTTTGGACCTCCTTTGCCATTTGAGTTAGTCTATTTTTTAAGGTGTTATTTTCCTCAGTCAGGCTGTTGACCCTCATTTCATACTTTTCCTGCATCCTTCTCATTTCTCTTCCCAAATTTTCCTCCACTTCTCTTATTTGATTTTTAAAGTCCTTCTTAAGGTCCTCTATGGCCTGTAACCTGCTCATATTTTCCTTTGGGGCTTTTAGAGCAGGATTTCTGACCTCACAGTCCTCCTCCTGTTCTATGCTTCAATCCTCTTTGCCCCCAAAATAGGAGTCTAATGTTGCATTTTTCTGTTTATTTTGTTTCCTTTGCCTTGGCATGTTGCCACTTAATTGCTTGACTTTTGGGCTTGTTGCCACAGTAGGACTCTGCCACCAGACAGGGGAGCTTCCATCCCAAAGCTGGGATCTTCACAACTTCTGGTTCTGGCAAGCTGGATACCCACCCCACGACCTCCACCCCAGACCACAATCCAGATCCAGGGAGGTTAGAGCAAGAGTGATTACCCCCCCAAGACTGATCACTGGATCTCCCTACAGTTCGAAGGCCAGGAGCTGGAGCTGCCACTGAAACTGTAAAATGGCAAGTCTCCTCAGCGCCTTCCAGCCCCTAGGGGAGGAAGCCATCACGTTCCCCAAATACTGGTCCCGAAGTCCATAGGGCACTAACCTCTCACTTTGTCCTAGGCATGTCTGTGTTGATAATTCTGGAATCACCACAGCTGCTGGTGTTCTGGGGTCCCTCCAGCCAGCTGCCGGCCCAGCCGCCCTGGGGCTAAAACAGCGGCTCAAGAGGACCTGGGCTCGGCTCTCTGCAGGCTGGGCTGTCGGTTCCCAGAGCGCTGCACTGGCCCTTCTGTAGGGCTGCTGGGCTGTCCTCAGCAGGAGGTTAGCTTCTCTGTGTCGTTCTGTGGGTTCTGGGGCTCCAGAAGTTGTTCAGAATCCCCTTTTACATGGGTTGGAGGTGATCTGGGGGAAGAGCACCTTGGCTGTGCTGTTTCTACTCCGCCATCTTGGCTCTGCCCCCTATCATTCTTATTTTTTACAGATGAACAAAATGAGATCTGAGAGGTAAAGTTACTTGCTCAGGGTCACAAAACTATGAAGTAAGGGAAAGTTCCTTACTAGGAACTGGATAACAAAAAGAGCCTTTGCCCTCAGGGAGCTTAAAGTCTTTCCATTATGGCACAGCTACACTCAAGACCATACAACTTAGGAAGGCATTTCAGGACCAAGAAATCATGAACTGATTGGACTGGCTCATTTACAAGAAAGTTACAAATTTTTAGTGAATACTATGAAGCCTCAATAAATAGAGAGAATGGAGTCTGTAAATGGATTGGTTTGCATCCATGACTCCTAGTATCTGTTTATCTGTTAGATCATAGTTAATATGACAAAAGTAAGCTAAGTGGTTATCACAGCGTTCACCTTGTCCCCCAAGTTCATTATAAAAAGAACCTTAAGGTGACTCAATTCAACAAACTTTTATCAAAGCCTTACTATGAGCCAAGCTTTGCTATGTGTTTGACCTTCCCTTAAGATGATTACATTCTGGGGCGGCTAGGTGGTGCACTGGCCCTGGGGTCTGAAATACCTTCGTTGAAATCTGGCCTCAGACACTTAACACAAAAACTTGGGCAAGTCACTTAACCCCAATTGCCCTCCAAAAAGAAAAAAAAAAGATTACATTCTACTGGGAGAAAACAAAATTTATGCAGACAAGTAAATACAGAATAAGTGCAAAATAATTTTAGGGTTAAAGTAACCCAGATATCTTGGGGATCAAGAAAGGACTCCCATCATTTTCCCCAATGTTCTTTCTCCTCACCTCCATCTCTTAAAATCCCTGGTTTCCTTCAAGACATCTCGACTGCCCCCTACCTCTCCCTCTCCCTCTTCCTATACCTCCCATATCTGGCTGCTAGTGCCTTCCCTTCTAAAATTACATTCCATTTACTCAGTATGACCTAATTATTTAAATGTTGTCACTTCCCCTATTCTTGCATCCCTCAGAGCTGCATGGAGAGAACAATATCACATGTAGATACAAACACATACTTAATACCTACGTAAGGGGTAAGGGTAGCCTGGACTTGCATAGACTTCTGGGATTTTGAGTTTTAGCCCATCTTCAGAGGTAAGAAAATGTTGTATGTATTAAGAGGTTAGGATTTGGAGAGCCTATAAAAAGGGAGAATAAAAACTTAAAAGAGAAAGTCAGGAGATGGTTCCTTACCCCAGTATCCTCAGCTTCAATGAAATGGACAAAAACCACTTGAAAGGTATGGTAGCAACAGTGATGCTGCTGCCAAGATCTAGTTTCCCCTTTCCTAGCCCATAGAGAGAAAGCCAAAAAGGCAAGGGTCAAGATATATGATTGCTTGTTGTTGTTTTTAAATCACAGCTGCTCATTTGTGTGACTGGTGCACCAGTCAAAGCAAATGTGTTTGGGAGTATGTGAAGAAACTGATAATCCTTCCCCCACTCTTCACCCCCCACCCTGCTCTCCTTTCCATAAGCACAATGGCACAGGTTCTGAGCTCACTCATGTATTCTGCTAAAAGTTGTATTTTTACTAACCTAGTTTTACTTCTCATCTGTAGTCAACCCAAGCATGTTCATTTTCTTGTGTCCCTTTGTTTAAGGTCTGTGTGTGGTGGGAGGACAGCTCTGGTCATTTTAATGACAAAGGATACTAAGAGGGACAATCTTCTCTTCCTGGCTTTGTGCTAGAAACCTCAATCCCTGATCTATTGCTGGAGAATTTATCTGAGGGCATACATCATGAGACATTTTATCTGGTGTTTTTACTAATTATAAGCTCCCCAAAGTAAGAATTTTAAAGGCAATTTGGGGCTATTCATTCCCAAGACACTAACAAGCCTGACTTTCCATGTTTTGGGAACCTGAGTGTCTGGCTCCCTGTCAGAGTCCTGAATGACTCAGGGAAGGCACAGTTTGAAAGAACAGCTCTCTCATGCACTTGGAGAAAGAGTAAGAGAAGGTGTTCCTAAGCATCTAGTTTTTCATTCACTGGCCTGACCTTAGGACCTTGGATACATACTCTGTGATGTTTACAAAGTTTGAGAAACATAATTTCTGGTAATTTAACCATTTTATTAATAAGGCTAGCATATTTATTAATAAAAAGAGATCAGTGACATTCCTGAATACCAAAGACCCCTCATGGTGGTGGGCTCACTGTTTATATGCACTTGGAAGAGCAAGTGTTCCTGAGAGTGGCAATCAATTAATTGGTTAACAATTAATGAGAGGATGAATATTATAATGGGAGGTTGGGCTATATTACAATGAGGGCGTTGAGGTATATGACTTAGATCATCCAAGTCAAAGAGAGTTATCAATTTCCATATCACTGGTCTGACAAAAGAGAAAATTTATATTTTCCCAGACTTGTCTAAATAAGCACAATGAGCAGGAATTTCTTTTACTGCCTTTTGATTAGATCTTAGCCTGGGTAAATCTCTGAGCAAGATTTCCCACACTGGTTGATTTCTGGAAGTGGAAGTAGAAAAGAGGAACAACCTTGGTCCTGATTTCAATAATTAGTTGTTAAATACAAGAGAGAAATAATCATTCCTCTCAAAGTTATATATACATATACCTATTTATGCTCACACATAAATACATGAAAACAGTGATACCTGTTACATAAATGAATGTATATTTAGCTATAGATAGAGATAGGTCGCTTAGTGGTAGAATGGATAATGCACTGGAATTTGAGTCAGAAGGATCTGAGTTCAAATCCTTCTTCAGATTCTTACTAGCTCTGTGACTCTGGACAAATCACTTAACTTTTCTCCCTTATAAAAGGAAGATGGGACCTACCTTGCAAGGTTGTTGTGATAAACAAATACATACATAGATAACATCCATAAAGCTCCTTGTAACCCTTAAAGTGTTCATGATTGCTAGCTATTTATTAGTATTATTATCATTATAAGACATGGACATAGTATCGTGGGAAGGGTTTTGGACTTCAGAAATTTGCGTTTGACTCTTAGAGCTGACATTCATTCTATGATAATGGTCCCTTGACCTCTCTGAGACTCAGTGTCCTCATCTGTAAAACAAGGATGATAATGATTCTTGTACTATTTGTCTTACAGGGTTGGTAAATGAAATAATCTATACAAAGCACTTTGTAACTACAAAGCACTATATAATTCTAAGTTATTATTATTATTCCTTGAGGATAGATATTCTTAGACCTCTCCCATTGCTAATTAAAACCTTCATCCTTTCCTTTATTTACAATTCTTACATCTTAAAAAATATAATTTGTTTGAAGTCATACCATATCATTAACATTTCTCTCTGATCAATGCTAGAGCCCCTTCCTTGTGGTTGGTCTGCTGATGTCTGGCATAGTTTCTGTCTTTGTTCATAGCATCTGCTTTCCTTTGTAATGTGGGTAATTAGTACGAAGTTGAAAACCAATCCTGCAAAAGAAAAGGCTAGACTTATTCTTGCCTTCTAATGTTCTCACACTAAGACCTAAGGGAACCTCTTTATTGTTTGCTTATCACAAAAGCTTATTATCACAATTAAGAAAAAAAGTCAGACAAGAAACCAGATCCTCAGGGGACAATCTCTGAGCCTGATGTGATTTACTTTTCATACAGAGCTTTGTAGTGAGTAGTCTAAATCATTACCTTTGTAGACTAATTGGAAGAGATAAGTGTCAATATCCCTCCTGGTCTATCTTGACTGTAAATTAGCATTGATTTCTCTTTACTACACTCAATGGATTTTCAGAACCATTGACTCTAGGGCCAAGAGGCTCCAATCACATCAACTAGGCCAACCCCTCCCATTTTATAGATGAGGAAACTGAGGCCCAGAGAGTTAAGGGAACTTGTTTAAGGTCACAGCTAGCTAATAACAGCTGAGATTAGATCTTTTCCTTCTTCCTATGCTCTTCTAAAATTTACATTTTGTCAGTATTAGAATCTTAGTTTAGGCAAAGATAATTGATTGAAGTAATCCACATTAAAGGACTTTCCATTCAAAGGACTCTTAATGGCTTGTGACTGGATGGTGACTTCTCAAGGGAACAGTTCTGGGACAAAGGAGTGACTACTAGCTGGTCCTAAAAACAAGACCCAAGACTTACATACTGTTTCATCATTATGCCAAAATAGGTCTTAACTCCTCTTCCCTTCCCTATGGAGACCTAGTGCAAAAACTAGAAGGGATGTTCTAAGTCATCTAGTCCAATTCCCTCATTTAAAATAAAAAAAAAATAGATGTAGAAACTGAGACCCAGAGAAGATGTAAGTGATGCCATCAAAGTTACACAGGTAAAACTGGAATTTGAACCCAGGTCCTCTGAGACCAAATCTCGAATCCTTTTAATTATGTAATGTCACCTATCATCTTGGTAGATAATGGTCTTGAGTTGCTGTGATGAAAGCAAATGCATCACCTGGTGGCCAGGGAAGAGGAAAAACCTGGGTAAGAAATGGTAATAGTGGAAAAGGAAGAGGAAGCCTCAATCACTGGAGACAAAAGACTGAGAGATGTCCACAGGGATTCATACTGAAAAGCATTCCCTACAATGATGCCTCCAAACATTTTTGATCAAGCACTCATTTGTAAAAAATCTTTGAGCACTCATCCCTAGTATATGCATATTATTTACAAATTATATCCTCCTTTCCTTCCTTCCTTCCTTCTTTTCTTCCTTCTTTCCTTCCCTCCCTCCTCTCTCTCTTCTCCCTCCTCTCCCTCTGTCCACATAGGGAATCATAACTTTATCTGCATGTATTCTGCCCAAAGGAATATAAATTTTGATAGCTGGAACCTTATAACTTTGGGTTTATAGGCTAGATTTCTTTTTTGAGGACCATGCCTAAACTCACATCACTCTGACTTTCCTTAATTGGCCAGCAAATTGTTCCCTCCCCAAGCCTCTCTTGGTCATTGTCTGGGTTCTAATGACAGAGAGTGAATGCAAATAGCAACTGTTTCTGTTTTGGCCAGAAATTCTGAGGGTCTTCTCCCTCCCAGATCTATCTATCTATCTATCTATTCATTTATTTATTTTTGCTGCTTTATTTTTTGGAGGGGGCAGGTAGGGCAATTGGGGTTAAGTGACTTGCCCAGGGTCACATGGCTAGTTTTTTTGTGTTAAGTGTCTGAGGCTGGATTTGAACTCAGGTCCTCCTGACTCCAGGGCTGGTGCTCTATTCATTGCATCACTTAGCCACCCAGATTTACTTATTTTTTAACTAGGTAAAAGGGGCCATTTTTTGCCTCATTTCTTATCTAGCCTTAATCACTGAATGGACATTGCCTCAGACAAAATGAGACCTGGGAAAGACCTTAGTTTAAAAAGGCCAAGGACTCCCACTGCATCCTGGGCCATCTCCAATCGTCCTGATCTATATCTTGCCACTGGACCCAGATGGTTCCAGAGGAACAAGTGAGACTGGTGACTTTGCACAACCCTCCCTCCCTCACATTTGACATAACCTTCCTGATGTCATCGATCCTCTTCGAGAATGAAGGACAAACAATAAACAAATTATATATGCATGCTACTATATTAATAATAATATGTTATATAATGTGCTGCCTTTCACTAATAGAAGTTTCCTTATCTGGGCATTCTTTATGCCAAAGAAATTTGTAGGTCCAGTCCCTATCATTTGGCCCTTTCATGGCCAAATTTCAAGACTGAGACCTCAATTTTTCTATATCCACTGGCCTTATTTCCTTACCAACAACGCCTTCCTTATGATCTGCAATCTAACTTTCCTGACAACTCTATTAAAACAGCTACCTCAGGAATCTCCCATGACCTCCTAATTCCCAAATCTAAGGCTCTTTTGTCCTCTTTCTTCATTTTTTCTGTAGTCAAACTTCTCTTTCTTCAGCATTTCTTTACATATAGTCTCCAACTTGTCAGCAAACCAACATAATTGTCTCTTATGTGAATAAACTCACCCTAACTTAGGTATCATCTTATCAATAGCTCTTGGTGCTCCCTTATTCCTCCTGTTAGTATTTCCAGCAATGATTTCCTTTTTCTTTCTTCCCTACTTAGGTTTCTAACTGTTCCCCTGGTGGACAGTCAGTAGGATGTAACACCCTCTAGGTGAGGGACTGTTTCACTTTTGCCTTTGTAACCTCAGTGCTTGGCAGAGTGCCTGACACATAGTAGGCACTTAATAAATGCTAGGTGAATTGAACTGAATCAGAATCACAGAATCTGAGATTTGGTAGGGACCTTGTGACTGTCTTGTCTAACCCATACATGAAAGGCAACCCCATTATAACATACATAGCAGGTGGTTATCCAGCATCCATGTGAAGACTTCTAAGGAGGAGGAAGGCCACACTAAATGTTACTAGGTTTACTACATTACTGCGCAGTTCTAAATGTCAATAGGTTTTCCTGATATCGAGCTTAATTTGCCTTTTTGCAGTTCCTACCTATTTTTCCTACTTTTGCCCTCTGATAGGGGTATATAAAATAAGTCTAATCCTTTCTTGACCTGACAGATTTTAAATATTTGATGTTACCTATCGTTTCTCTCCTGTGGTCTTTTCCTCAAGCCAAACATACCCGTTTCTTCCCTTATCCTTCAGAGCCAATGGTTGCATGAGCTTGTCCATCATATCATTAACATGAGAACCCAGATGTTTTCCAACCTCAAGAAACAGGACTGCTCCTCTCAACACTGGCCACACATCCCTGACTGGATTAGCATATTTTATTTCACAGGGCTCAAACCTGAGCAAGAGGAATGGCTGACTGAGGCATTCTCCATGTATATAGCAAAAGATGGCTGCATTTCTGTAGCAGAGGTCTCATGAGGTAATGGATACCTTCCCTCTCACCTACGGTGCCCATTTCCTCTTTGGGCCAAGGTCTCCCCCATTCTTGCCCTCTTTTTGACTCCATCCTTAGATTCTCAGGTACAATTACATGATATCAGAAATTGATCTTGTATACTCTCCCAGAAGTCACAGTGAAAAGGGAAGGATGATAAGGAGTGGGGGAGGGTAAGAGATTCTGCCAGGGACCCACCCTGGCATCCAGTCTGGAAGGAATTCACCAGGCTCAAGCAAACTTTGAAGCCGAAATTGTAAAGTTTATTGTTACACTGCACAAGGACAGTGGGCTAGATTCTTATGGAACCTGCAAACTTCCAAGGGTCACAGGCATAGTTTTATGGAGTCAAGACAGTAAATCAGGTGCCAATTATGCTAACTAGGTGAGTAAGGGTGGGCTCAGGGAGGAGTTAAGGAGTGGTCAGTGCTTAAAGGACCATGCACTTTTAATATCAACTGCACAGGCGTATTGCCCATGATTCACTGGGAAATAGCCCAAGGGGGGGCTACCTGGAGGTGTGGTTTTAGGCCTGACGAGTCACTAAAGTCTATCCTTAGTCAGGGCCACTAAGGAGTGCCCAGTCTGCCACCCATCAATGTCAAGCTTGACGAGATAGATGTTGGGACCAAGGCCATCAGAGACACAGTGTGGGTATAATTGGCTAAGGAGTTGCCCTGTAGATAGGGTACTGAAGAATTCATGGTGCAGCTGGCCACTCTAACTAAGGGAGATAACATTTGCTAAGCTAAAAATGTTTATAGATAGTTTTGTGAAGGATTCATAGGTAGCTTATTGTTTCAAGCAGAGAGAAACAGTTCATGAGTTGTTGCTGGGCAGAGTGCTGGCAGGGGGAAGGGTCAGAGTTAATGCTTTGAGACTGGGGGGGGGGGGAGTGTGATTTTATAGACATAGATCCCAAAGCACCCCATTTAAAAACTGATGTTACAGATTGATATTACAAACTGATGTTACATAGATTGATGTTACAAACATATATACATCCCAAGGACCCCATCAACAGCTCTAGGTCTATTTCACCAAAGTATCCAGCTTCACAGCAGCTTCGAGAATGATGAGGACTTAAAATTGTCAACCTGTCAGTCTTAGAGTTTTCAGTATGGAAGTACTATCCCAGGAGTGGAGAACCCACAGCCTTGAGGCCACATGTGGCCCTCTAGGTCTTCAAGTGCAGCCCTTTGACTGAATCCAAACTGCACAGAACAAATCCCCTTAATAAAAAGATTTGTTCTGTAAAACTTGGACTTAGTCAAAAGGTTGCACCCGAGGATCTAGAAGGTGACATGTGGCCTTAATGCCACAGGTTCCTTACCCCTGTACTAGCCAATGCAGGCAGAGGTTAATGTGCAGGTAGATGGTCTAAGTGTCTGCTCCTAGCCGGAGACCTACAGAGACAAGGGGACCAAAAGATTCAGACACAGAGTCAGAGAAAGAGAAACACTGAAGAAGAAAGGGGAGATAGCTTTGTGAACTGACAATAGTTTATTCTCTTCCAGTAAGAGCATATTCACTTTATTTGTGAGGCCTGCCCCTCCTCTGCCCCCAAGAATCTGATTATGGCTGATAAACATGAATAGGGACAGACAAATGATTTTATGAAGTAAAAAATTCTACATGTTGAAGGAAAATTAGGCTTAATAAAGAACCAGGGCCTTCCATGTCTGAAAGCTCTGAAAACTGCTTTTAGAAAAGACATTTTAGAATCTCCTCAGGTGGCTCTATCATCTCTCCAACCCCTTTAATTAAAATTTTTCCTCTCAAATGCCAGCCTTCAGGATAAATAAAAAATGAGTTCTTAGTTTCACTGCTTTTGTTCACAGAACTTTACTATATGAAAATTCAATTCTAGGTTCCAAAGAACTGACTTCAAAACCAGCTTTTGAAAGGTAACATGTTGTTAAGTTCAGGCCTACTCTGGGCCCAAAGATGATATGGTATAGGGGACAGAGGAAGTCAGGAAGACCAGAATTAGAACCTAATCTTAGATACTTCCTAGCTGTGTGACCCTGGCTAAGTCACATAGCTTTGAGTCAAAATTTCTTCATCTTTAAAAATGGAGTAGTAATAAGATCCCCATTACAGTGTTCAGTTCTGGGAATCAAATGATATGTTGTACTATAGGCAAACTACTTTTTAAAACAAAAACTATCCCCAAATCAGTTATGATTAATATGGTTGTTGTTGTTTATTTTTTTTGCTTTTTGGAGGGCAGTTGGGGTTAAGTGACTTGCCCAAAGTCACACGGCTAGTAAGTGTATCAAGCATCTGAGGTTGGATTTGAATAGTAAGAGCATATTGAACTGCTGCCTCAATTAATATGTTTTTATTAAGTCATGGGGTCCTAGAAAATAGGGACCATTTGTCTAATTTGCCTTGAAAAGTACTACACATAGATGGACACGATCATGACTGGTGTTTCTCCTCAAATCTTTTGCATGGTACCAAAATTTCTAGAATTGGAGTCAGAAAGAGTGACTATACCTTAACACTTTCAAGATGTGTGACCATGGGCAAATCACTTAACTTCTCTGACCTGCAGAATGATGGGGTTAGATTAAATTACATGTCCTTAATGTGGTTTTTGGTTTGTTTGGGTTTGTTTTTTTTTTTTGTATCATACATCCCTTTGGTAGTCTGGCAAAGCCTGTAGATCCCATCTCAGAATAACGTTTTTAAACACATAATATAAAATACAGAAGATTACAAAGGAGATCATTCATACTGAAAAATAATTATCAATTTTTTAAAATGTTCATGAACCTTAGATTAAGAACTCTGGAAAAGCTAGATCATTTTCTAGATTTCTTCCACCTCTAACGGGATGATCCCATGAGCTTGCTTCTGGATGAGGGTAAGGAAGTCTTGAAACTGACTTGAGATATGATTGCTATCTTCAAGCATTTCATACGGTTATTGTATCATAGGATTGAGAGCTGAACAGACTTTAGAGATTAGCCGACCTTCTAGATGGGGATTTTCTAACTGATTTTCTAGATGAGAAAACTCAGGCTCAGAGAAGTTAAACAATTTACCCCAGATAGCAAATAGCAAAAGTGAAATTCTAACCCAGGTCCTTGGACTCCAAGATTTGCCTCTCCCTAGAAGGATTAGATTTGTTCTATGTGGTCCCAGAAGGCAGAGCACCAAGTTAGACACTGAGACATCTATAGTCTAAGATAATTCACTGCTATATTAATTAATATATGCATATATACATATGTGTTTATATACATATATGTGTGTATGTATATGTGTGTGTGTGTGTGTGTGTGTGTGTGTGTGTTTGTATCAAACTGACTGTTGACTTGTTTCTGTTCCCCTCTGGAAAGAATTTCTGGGTGAAGGATAGAGTGTGGGAGACATTTTGTTAGAGGGATGGAGTCTCTCCTTATGATTATGCTGGTACAAAGAATTCCTGCAGGAGAAACCTCCCTCCACCACTGCAGATCTGTATGTTCTGCATACTTATTGTTTTAAGAGAGAAGGCTTGGGCAATGAGAGGTTGTGACTTACCCAGATTATTCACACAGGCAGTATGAATCAGAGGCAGGAATTTACAACTCTCAGGCCACCTCTCTATGGCCTCAGAGAAAGGCTGTTCTCTTTTTCAATAATAATGTCAAGATGAGGTGAATGCATGCTGGAATTTGTTGAGACATCCAGCCTCAACATTGTTGATCTTAACTTAAAGGTAAAAATGTACAAAGTACCTGTATGTGAGGATCTTTTGACCAATTTGCCTCTGTGCACAGGGCTATGTTTCAGTCCTTCACCACTTAATGAATCTGTAATCTAATCAGTGTGGCTTCTTCTTTCCAGTGGTACAGATCACAACTCACCTGGACTGCCTCATCTTTTCTATTTCTGGTCCCTACCTTGCCACAGATCTTCCACAGAGGAACTTCCTGCATTTCTGGAGGCCTTCTGGGGCTTTTAGCATTCTTTATGGGATAGGGGAGCACTTGGACTGTCAATTATTGCTCACCTTCACTATCCAGACAGTGTCCCTTCATCAGTTCAATTCAATAAACATTTATTAAGCTCCTGCTATGTGCCAAGTACTGTGCTAAGCACTAGGGCTACAAATAGGAAAAAGAAAGATTACACCTTTCCTAGATGATACATTTATTTATTTTTTTATTTAATAGTTTATCTATTTTTTTCCTAAATCATCACTGGTGCTATGCTGTTCCTTGCATTTCCTCTGTTGCCCTTTGGGATACCAACAAGTTTTGTTTCTTTGATCATGGTATTCCATGATTATTAATTCCATAGTTACATTAGGTGTACTGGTTACATTATTCATTTTACATATATATATATACTATATCATATATAGTATATATGTTACATTATATGTGTATATGATTATATTGTACATAAATTATATGAACTAACTCAGTGAGGTGTCTATTCAAGTACATTGCATAGTTGGTCAATATTCAATCTTCATATCTCTCCCTCTCTCTCTCCCTCTCTCTCTCTCTCTCTCTCTCTCTCTCTCTCTCTCTCTCTCTCTGTCTCTCTATCTCTCTGTCTCTCTCTCTCTCTGTCTCTCTCTCTGTCTCTCTCTCTCCCCCTCTCCCTCTTCTTCCCTCCCTCTCCCTTTCCCTTTCTCTCATTTTTGGTTCCATGTCTTTTGAGTGGCTTCAATGTCTAGGGAAAAAAAAAGTCATTGGTCCTAAACATGCTGGATCAGATATTTTCGCAATTTCCCCAACTAACTCATTTGGCAAAGATGACACATGATTCCAAGTTGAAAACTTCAGAAGATTTTCTTTCCCACTGGAAATCAACTTTGCATGATGCCATCTTCTGTTAAATTTGTTTCCAAGAATACTAGTTCATCTCCAAATATCTGTAATGATGAACTCACTTTTCTATGTATTTCGTAATTAGCAATGGTTTCTTGTCATTTATCTGAACAGTTTATCGTATTTGAGAATTAATCTGTTTCGTATATTATAGTTCTTCTTGCACATAAATAAAACTAGTGTCAAGAACTCAGTGGCAACTCATCTGGAAGTCAGGGAAGGGAGGGGAGAGTTTCAAAAGGACATTGACTATACAGTAGCCTGAATATGTCACACCCTTGCCTTCTAATGAGCCTTTGCTCCCAGTTCATATCATTCATTCTGCACTTGGACAGGACATTCCAGTTAACTAATGAAATAAGTATTCCATTTCCTTTGTACTTCCCATCAAAATGACCAGTGCCTGTGGGAGTAGGAGGTGGATAAGTAATTTAGTATAGTAATCAGAGTCAAGAGACTTGAGTTCAAGATGCTGTTCTAATGTTTACAAGCTTTGTGAGTCTAGACAAGTTATTTAACCACCTTGGACTTCAGTTTCTTTGTTTGTCAAATGGGGATTATAGTACTTTACACTTAGAGATGTCTTTGAGTTGAACAATCTGGATTAAAACCTCATCACTTCCCTTACTACTTGGGCGCCATGGGTCAAGTCACTTTTCTTGGACTCAATTTCCTCATCCTTAAAACAAAGAGGAAGGAAACAAGATTTTAATAAACATCTACTATGTGCTGGGCATTTTGCCAAGAGCTTGACAAATACACCTCATTTGATCTTCACAGCAACCCTGAAGAGTAAGTGCTGTTACCTATTTTTGCTATTATTCCCACTTTACAGTTGAGGAAACTGAGGCAGATAGAGGTTAATTAATTTTCCAGGGTCACGCAGCTAGTAAGTTTCTGAGGCCAGATCTAAACTCGAGTCTTCTTGAGTCTAGGCTCATCATGCTATCTATCCACTCACTGTACCACCTAGCCGCCTCTAAGAGGTTGAATTGGACAGCTTCTAAGCTCCATTATAATTCTCAATCTATTTTCCTATGCATAGGATTTCCATGCTCCTATTCCTTTATATCCTCATCTTTACATCTGACTTTAGTTTGCCTATTAGCCTCAACATTCTGAATTCATCTTGAGTACTTTCCCTTCACCCTCAAAACATCACCTGCAACCTGACCTCTGCCAGTCTTATCCCTCTTGGGATTTTCCCTGATTACTCTCCCTCTACTTTTGTTTCCTTTACTCTGACAGCCTTATCTAAAACACTTTGTTTATCCTAATTACTGACTTCTGCTAACCTCACCTCAACTTCTAACTCCTTCCCCTTGGCCCTAAATAAGAAACAACTTTATTACCAGCAAAATCCACAGTGCCCTGCCCACCTAGCAGTGGGGATGGGGTGAAACTATTTTTCTCAGCAAGATGAGATAATGACATTTTTTATTTTTATAATTAAGTGTTTCCTTTTAACTACATTGGTTTTATTTACATAAAAACTTTTCTAAAACTTCCTATAATCAAAATTATTTATTTTATCTTCAGAAGATAAATTTTATGTTTTATCTTATCTCTAATCCCCTCCATTCCTTATTTGACTATGAATTCTTATCTGTAGATATTCATGGATCTGAAAGGCAATTTCTTCCTTGATCCTCTAAATCACTCATATTGTGACTTTTTCTGTCTAAATCATATATCCATTTGGAGTTTATCTTGGTATATGATTTGAGTTGGTCTAATCCTAAATTTCTGACAGATTGCTTTACAGTTTTCCTAGCAGTGTTTTTGTTAAATAGTGAGCCCTATTGCTTGAGTTTGTTTTCAAGTTCATTTATGAAGTTATGTTTCTATCTATTACAGACTGGAAGAGCCCATGAGGAAAGATGAGAAGCCCTTGATTTTCTGCTTTTTTCATATCTTGTACTCATTCAGCTACCACTCTGGGGCTTTGGAAGGTTCTTAGCTCTGCTTTCTATAGGCAGGGCTTGACTGAAAGCAGGCACTGGGTATCTGGACATTGATCAAATAAATAGGGCTCTTGCAAGTTCTCCTAAGAGTCCAATCAGACACTTAACACACAGGTTTCTGGACCCCAACTTGATTCCCTGTCATATAGTTTCTTAACTATTCTTGCCCAGCACTTCTGGACCTCAGCTCTAAACATCATTACCCTGGATTGACCTCCTTTGAAGAAACACTTTGGCTTTAAACCAGACCAAGCCCTTGGGAGTGCCCTGAGCTCTGGTCCTTGACATTGCTTCATATTCTAGCAAATGCCTATAAAAACCTAGTAAAGGCATCTGCATCAAATTTCAAACCTACCAGGAGACAAGAAGCATTTTTTTACTTATCTGTCATTAATTTACTTTTGTAAATGTGTGTGTGTGGGAGAGAGAGGAAGGAAGGAAGGAAAGAAGGAAGAACGGAAAAGAAAGAAAGAATTATTTTCATTTTATTGAAGTTGACTTACAGGAGAAATTTCTTTTTCTTTTAAAGGCAGGTAGGTGTCACCATGGATAGAGTGATGGGCCTGAGTTCATATCCAAATTCAGATGCTTACTAGTTCAATGACCCTGGGTAAGTCACTTAAACTCTTTGCCTCAGTTTCCTTAACTGTAAAATGGAGATAATATCACATTTCGCCACATAATTGTTGCACCCTGTTTTGGGGTGGGATTTTTTCAGCCCAAAAACTGGTTTACAACCTTTCATCGTGCAATTGTTGCATAGTATAATTCTGTTTGCCATGCTGTTTAAAAGTAAACAGTGCAGCACTGTATTCATCAATGGTATATGTATAGGCATGTATCTCTCATGTATTGTGAGTCTTGAGCCTAGAATTCTGGGCACATGCATATTGTCGATATTAAATTTCAATGTATATTCATGAGTATTCCATGATTCCTAATCTTGCACCAAAGACAATTTAGTAATAAATGATTTTTAAGTAATATTGCCACAATAAAAAAAAGCTTCACATAATGGCCACACCCCACTTTTTTGCAAAAAAAATTGGCATAAAATCTGTGATGATTATGCAATGAAATACAGCACTAGCATCCATTGCTTCATATTTAAGCACCTTCTATGTACCAGGTATTGTGGTTAAGTGCTGGATATGTCCTGCTTGTACCAGAAGACAAAATCTGGAGCAATAGATAGAAAATCTAAAGAGGTCAACTTGGTCTTGATGTTAGGATAAGCTTACTAACAATTAGAGCTAAGCAAATGTGGAACAGGTTTCCTCAAAAAGTAGTAGATTCTCTTTCTCTGGAGCTCTCCACGTACCTGGATAACTACTGTTTGGGTAAGTTGTGGTAAACATTCCTTCTCAGGTTTGGATTGTACTAAATGGCCCCTGAAGTCCCTTGAGCTCTCTGATGCTATGATTCTTGGTGAAGCATGTAAGTTAAAATATGGCACAGAGATACAATATGAGCAGAGACTGCAAAGTGACCAGGTCTTGTTGGTGTAAAAGATCAATGTTTGCACATTTCTTACATTTTTGGTGAATCCTGCCCTTGTTGGATTAACTGAAGTTGTCCCCAAAACTTTATGGTAGGGTGACTGAAGCTTTAGAATTTAGAAGATGCCAAGAGCATTTGTACTCCTTCATCAGGTAAGAAATAACAAACTTAGTAGTTGGTTTGTAAGATTAATAAGCCCTGGCAGCCACCCTAGGTGATTAGCCCAGCCTCTTTCCTGGGTCTCAGCCTCCCTAGCAATAACTTCAGGGTCTCTCAAGGTCTCAGTCTCAATCAGTTAAACAGAAAGAATTTATTAATCCCCAACTATATAGAAGATAGCTAGATGGATAGAGTGCAGGGACTGTTTATGCCCTGGGGATGGTTAGGAAAGGAGAAATCAGTGTTTCCCAGAGTCATCAGGCTAGGAAGGAAGACTTCCTTAAAAAAAAAAACCTGACACTTGAAATGAACCTTATAGGATGGAAAGATTGGGATAGAAAGAGAGGAGGGGAAAGTAATTTCAGGTGAAGAACAAAGCATGAAGTAATATTGAAGTTAAGAATAATAATGTGCTCATAGAACTGTGAGGGCAGCTAGGTGTTACAGTGGATAGGTCACTATCAATATAGTGCTAGGCCTGAAATCAAGAAGATTTGAGTTCAAATCCAGCCTTACACACTTACTAAGATGTGTTACGCTGGGCAAGTCATTTTACCTCTATCCATGGCAGTTTCCTCAAGTGAGGCAATGGGGAAATAAAATGGGGATAATAATAGCACCTACCTCACAATGTTGTTGTGAGGATCAAACGAGTTAATATTTATAAAGCCTTTAACGCAATGGCTGGCATACAGTAGGCACTTAATAAATGCTTGTTCCATTTCCTTGTAAAATTAAGGCTGGAAGACAACTTAGACTTCACCAGGTCCAGTTTCCCTGAGTCAGAGATAAGGAAAATAAAGTCCCTTCCAGATCTAAGAGGCTATGTTTCTATGTCCCCTGTCATCTTCAATGTTGTGTGGAGTCTTTGACTGGGTATTAATAACAGAGAGTATTTAGTGGCATAAGAGACCAGAAGGCAATGGCTTCATATGATATCCAAGTCATCTTGGTGCTTATTGAGAGAATCAGGCAATATAGAGAAGTCCTTAAGGATAAAGATGCTTCTGTTTAAGAACAGGTTTGATGGTGGTACAATTTTTGTTCCCAGACTTATAGGTAGTGGGATCCTCAGTGTGAAATTCCCTTCACTAATGAAAATCAATAACTACCCTATAAATTATAGTCTTAGAAACTTGACCTTTCCATGGTCATACAAATACTATATGTCCAGAGGCAGGATTTGAACACAGGTCCTCCTGGATCAAAGATCAATTCAGTCTTCTAGTCAGTGTACCATTGCTATTGGTGTTTAGTCATTCAATCATATCCAACTCTTTGTGACCCTATGAAACTCTGTCCATGAGGTTTCCTTGGAATGAGTTGTCATTTCCTTTTCCAATGACAGAGGTTAAATGACTTGCCCAAGGCCATACAGCTAGGAAGTGTCTGAGGTTGGCCTTCCTGGCTCCAAGCCTTGCTGTACTACCTGTCTGCCCCTCTGTGCCATACTACCTCTATAATAGTTCACATTTACATTGTGCTTTAAGGTTACAAGGTAGGATTTGTCTCTGCTTCTAGACTGGCTTCACTGAAATTATTTCAGGCAGATACGATTTATATCTACAGGGGACATTGCAGAAGTTCTTTCAGAAACCTATTCTTCTGCTGCACTTGCACACACACACACACACAAACACACAAACACACACAGACTTGTGATTTCAATAGTGTGGATGGAGAGTTACTGGGTTGGAAAAAGTTCTTTCATGAGTGAAGAATCAACAATATCTCTGTAACTTATAGTCTTTGAGAGTTATCTGGGCATTACAAGATGCCCAAAATCTTGGGCTTGGTCTATATGACTTGTCCAAGGTCACATATGTCAGAGACAAGATTGACCTTCAGTCTTTCTCACTCCAAACTCTTCCCTCAATCCACATCAGCTGCCACACACTGAACTATTACCTTGGGCTTATGTCAAGAAGTAATGATTTCAATTTTAACAGTTAAGTAGTACAGTAGTTTACTTTAATTACCCACATGAGAAATTAAGTTTCAGTATGCCAGTGTGCACCAATCAAAATTTAGTGGAGTTCTGCTCACTGGAAAAGAAACTGTGTCAAAACCCAGACATGATTCCAACAGTAATTAATGTCTTCCATAGTGTTAACTAAGTTTCGTTAGAATAAGCTATTAACGAGACTCAGGAAACTGTATTATTTACTGTCTAAGGAAAGCACAGAGGATTTAGGGGATGCCTGTCTTAGCAAAAGCTACCATCTATTTGTATAGGGTATAGTTCATTAAATACACTTAACTTTAAGAGGAGTGGGAAAGAAAGCTAGATGGCCCAATGGATAGAGCAGTGGCCCTGGAGTCAGGAGAACCTGAGTTCAAATCTGATCTCAGACTCTTGATACTTACAAGCTGTGTGACCCTGGCCAAGTGACTTAACCCCAATTGCCTCCAAGAACAAGAGAAATGGAAACACAATGGAAAGAGTATTGTCTTAAGAGTCAGGCAGTTCAAATCCCAGCTCTCCTATTTACTAACCATGTGTCCTTGGGCAAATTACTCAATCCTTTTAAGTCTTAGTTTCCTAATATGAAAAATATGGATGGTTATACCTGCAGTACCCAGTTCACAGCAGGGAGTGTTGTGGGGCCCAGATGAAATCATGGATGTAAAATATGTTACAAACTTTAAAGCACACTATAAATGTCAGATATTAATATTTAATGTGATCTTTGAGGTGGGCAGAGTACTATTATCCTAGAAAGCTCTTCAGTTTGGAAGTTTCCTTCAGTCCTGGAATTCACACCTTAGAAGTGCCCTCCACAAGTCCCCTCTGGTCCCTCCCTCTGATTGGATGACTTCTCTCAGAGGAGTCTCAGTTTACAGGAGAGTGCCCAGGCCAACCATCTCTTCATTTCTCAACAGACTTTTCCATCATGGTCCTATGCTGGGTACCTTTTATATGTTTTCTTCTCCCATTAGAATGTAAGCTCCTTGAGGGACAGAGACTTTTTTCTTTTTGCTTGATTTTCTATTCCCAGCACTTATCACAGTGCTTGGCACACAGTAAGCATTTAGTAAATGTTTATTCACTGATTGATAGACCCCTTTCTAAAAATGAATTCAAAGTCTGAGACTCAAATCCCATCAAGTCCACAAGTGCCCTCTATGTGCCAGGAAGGTGCAA
Source organism: Gymnobelideus leadbeateri (assembly GCA_011680675.1). Classification (NCBI taxonomy): domain Eukaryota; kingdom Metazoa; phylum Chordata; class Mammalia; order Diprotodontia; family Petauridae; genus Gymnobelideus; species Gymnobelideus leadbeateri. Next base: position 51,993 of record WOXC01006838.1, read on the forward strand.
AGTCTGGGAATACAAATACAAGTAAAGACAGTCCTTGCCCTCAAGGAGCTTGTAATCTAGTTGGAGAAACAATAAATAAAATCAAACTGAAGCAGAAAAGTAAGGAGGAGAAGGGGGAAGAGATGAAGTTACCCTGAGTTGGGGCATAGAAGAGAAAGTTTGAATAGTCAGGAATACAGAAAAGCTATGACATGACATAACCAGTCTGGGCATCCTCTTTAAAGCAGAGGCTCAGAGAAGAACCAGCCAATCAGATAGTGAGACCTCAGAGGTGGAATGAACTCCCAAGGTAAACAGATTTCTACAGCAAAGTAGACAAAGTCCCATGGAGATGAATCAGTCCAAACTGAAGAGGTATAAGTGACTTACCCAAGTGGTTATAAGTGACTAACCCATGGTTACATAGGTGGTAAGTGGTTACACATTCCACATCTAGTCCAAAGCTCTTCCTACTCTACCGAATGGGCTTTTCTCTCCTAATTATGAAGTAACAGAGTGTCTTCAATGCCCTCTTTTTCTTGTTTCTAATCATGCAATGTTCCTACATTGTTCTATAGCTGTTTAGATCCCCCGTGTTGAAACTGTAACATGGCACTGACTTCCTACTCTTAAGATTGGACTTAATTATCAATCAGTTTGAACTTATATTAAACACTTACTATGCACAAGATATGGTGTTAAGCTCTGGATGCTTAACTTTATAACATTCACCTTACTGAAGATTTGACAAGAGAGCTAGTATGCCAATATGGCAGCTGGTGGTCTCCTCTGACACCCAAAGTCTTTTCACTACTTGTATTAAGTTAATCTGAATCCATTTGCAAGTCATAATTCACACCTCAGCAATGAAGGAAAGAATATTTTAATTGTTTTTCATCGGGAAGTAGAATTCAAAAGCCAATTCTTTTCATCACAGTCTTAACAATTTTAAAAGAAGTTTCCAACTGTGTTTTTGATCCAGCTTTGGAAGACCTGTGCTTTCTGCTGTCATGCCCTGTGCAGAAACGATGTCTCAGAATAATGGATTGAGAGGAAGACATTTCAGTTGTATGTCTTATCGAAGGAATGATGTTTCTGACAGGTCTCTGATGAGCACAGATTTCCTAGGGAGGTATGTGGCACTAGGGAATATAAATGGTTTAATATGACTGTCAGAACAGATGGGAAGTGCTTAGGTACATGCTAATACTATATTTAGACTCTACCAAATCAACCCTTTGCTTAGAATGTTCACTCAACCTTGCCTGGGGAAGAAAAAAGAGGACATCTGACTAGGTTCCATATTATTCATAAAAGGGCTGCAACAGATTTTAAAGTACCTGAAAGGTCCCCAAGATTAAATATGCAATCCTTCTACCTTTACAGTGTCCTTGCCCTTTATGCTCTCCCCTCCCCCCACCTAACCCTATCCTTCACATACTCTGAAATCTAGTGGTGTTGGACCCCTGGCTGTTCTTCAAACATGACACTTCATCTTTCATTTCAGGGTATCTTCACTGGCTGACCCGAATGCCAGGAATGCTCTCTTCAATCTGCCTCCTGGCTTCCTTCAAGTCTCAGCTTATGTCTCTCCAACACGAAGTCTTTTCCATTCATCTAGAATCTTAGTGTCTTCTTTCTGGTATTATCTCCAATTTATACTCTCTCTAGCTTATTTTTACATAGTTATTTGTGTTTTCTCTCCCCTATTAGAATGTGAGCTCCATGAGAACAGAGACTGTCTTTTGACTTTCTTTGTAACCTCAGTGCTTCGCACAGTGCCTGACATATAGAAGGTACTTAACAATGCTTGTTAACTTGACAAGGCTCCCATATACCCAAATAATAAGTATCTGGGTACCTTGTATGTGACATTTCATATCAGATGCACTATTGATCAATACATTTTCAATTCAAACTATTAATTCAATCTAATTTTTTCTTCAATTTTTCTAAAATTTCATGTAATCGGTATATTGCAAATGGTGAAAGGAATATATAGAAGACATACTTCAAGTTCTCATTCTCTAAAGATTTAATGCAATGGTTTTTTAAAAAATTAATAGTTGGTGCTTTTTCACCCTCACCTACTTGTTAATGGTGTCTGAATTCCACCCACCTCTTGCTTACTGAATTTAAAAAACAAAATAAAATATAGCCATGGGTCTTACAAAATAACCTTATTCTGAGATTTTGGTTAAATTCAACTAATATTTATAAAGCACCTAGTATGTGCAAAGCACTGTATTAGATGCTGTACATACAAAGACAAAAGGTGGGTCCTATACAGCAGCTAGGTGGCGCCATAGGGCATACAGTGCCAGACCTGGAGTTGGAGGACATCCTCCTGAGTTCAAAACCAGTCTCAGATACTTACTAGCTATGTGACCCTGGGCAAATCATTTGCCCCTATTTGCCTCAGTTTCCTCTTCTGTAAAATGAGCTGGAGAAGGAAATGGCACACCACTCCAGTATCTTTGCCAAGAAAACTCCAAATGGGGTCACAAGGAGTTGGACATGACTGAACAATAACAACAAATACAGAGATGTCAAACACAGGGCCCATGGGTTCCACGGGGCCCAAATGCAACCTGAAACAGATTAAAATGTAATTGGAAGAAATTTAACAAAATAAATTAAAATGCAATGGAACATAGATAATATTACATTTTAAAACTTAATTAATATACCTTCTGCTATGTATAGATTAGTGGCCCTCATTTCTATATGAGTTTGATCCCATTGCTGTACAGGCATGGAGAGCAACTAATAAAATTATTCAATCAATAAGTATTTATTTAGCACTTTCTATATACTTGTCATGGAGATGAGAGATGGAACACTAACTTCAGGAAGCAGTAAGGGCCAGCTTAACTAGAAAATAGGAACAAAAATTAAATGTCTGGAAAGGTAGGCTGAATTCAGATTATAAATAGCTTTAGTTGACAATCTCAAGAGTTTGTTTTTAATAACGTTAACCTATTATCCAAGAACTGAACATTCTTGAGTACATCACTGGGTGCTTTAAGAAGGTTATTTTGGTAGCCGTAGGGTGAAGGGGTTGGAGAGGCAGGGAAGGTCATTCTGGAGGCTTATATAGCAGTCCAGATGAGAGGTAAAAAGGGATCAAATGATGATAGTGGCTGTGTGAGTAGAAAGAAAGAGATAGACAGGAGAGATGTTGAGGTGTAAAAGTGACAGGACTTGTCAACTGGTTGTATGTTTAGTTTAAATGAGAGGGAATATTTAAGAGTCTGAAATTGTGATCCTGGATGACAGTAAGGTTGGTGGGATCTTCAGTGGAAGCAGAGGAATTTTACCCTTCATTTCTTATAGAAATGACTGCATTTAAAATCTTGCATTGGATGTATTGCTTTCAGCCCCTCAGAGAAAATTCTATATTCCTAAATAACAAGAGCCTACTGGGAAATAGACAGAAAATTTCAAGGAGGAAAGGATTCAGTAAGTGCTATGTATTAGTGGATAGACTGCCAAGCCCAGAGTCAGGAAGACTCCTCTTTACTAGTTCAAATCTGGCCTCAGACACTAGCTATGTGACCCAAGGCAAGTGACTTCACCCTGTTTGCCTCAGTTCTTCATCTATAAAATGAGCTGGAGAAGGAAATAGGAAACCCCTCCATTATCTTTGCCAAGAGAACTCTGGATAGGTTTGTAAAGAGTCAGTCTCAACTGAACAACAATAGAAGTGTGTCTAGTACTGTGCTAAGTTCTGGGGATACACAAATACAAGCAAAAAAGAAAGGCAGGCCCTAGCCTCAAGGAGCTTATACTCTAATGAATGAAGACAATCATAGAAGGAACTGAAAAGTGGAGGGAGGGAATAAAGGTACCTAGATCAATGGCATCATTTTGAAGTCTACAAGGTTAGGAAAACAGGACTGAAAAGGAAATGAAGATAGGCTGGTCTGAACCCTTTCAAAAAATAAAGGCTCCAGGAAAAATTCGTCAATGGGACAAGTATTTTTTTTTTTTTTGGAGGGCAATTGGGATTAAGTAACTTGCCCAAGGTACATGGCTAGGTTTTTGTTTGTGTGTTAAGTGTTGGATCTGAACTCAGGTCCTTCTGATTCCAGGGCCTACTCTCTACTCACTGCACCCGCCCCAATGGAACAAGTATTGAAGTGAAGGGGTACCAAGTCTTGCAGAGAGGTATTCCAGGGTGAGCAGGCTGCAGGAGTAGTAAATTGTTCTACCATGGCGAGGCCCCAGACACTGATGAGATAGTAGTACAGGCATGGTTTTGATATCCAGGGAGTCAGAAACAGAATCATAGCACATAAAAGGTAGAAGGAACATCAAGTTGCTTGCCTTCTTAATGAGGGAGGAAGGAATTTGGAACTCAAAGTTTTAAAAAAGGAATGATAAAAATTGTTTTTACATGTAATTGGGATAAATAAAATACAAGCACTTATATATACGTTATTTTATTTGAGCCTTATAATAATACCATGAATAGTTCCATAAGCATGATTGTCTTCATTTTATAGATGAGAAAAAAAATCAAAGCTCAGAAAGAATATAGGGGCGGCTAGGTGGTACAGTGAGTAGAGTGTCAGCCCTGGAGTCAGAAGGACCTGAGTTCGGATTCGGCCTCAGACACTTAATGCACACAGAAACAAAAACCTAGCCATGTGACCTTGGGCAAGTTACTTAGCCCCAATTGCCCCCCAAAAAGCCAAAAAAAAAAAAAGAAAGACTATGACTTGCTCATGAGCGTACAGAGGAATGCAGGCCTTTCTGACTCCAGTTTTAGCAATATACCTACTATTCAGGCTATATTTTTAGTGAAAACAATGATGAATATGATTATTATTCTGGCTAAGTTAGCTCATTTAGTTAGATCACAGTGTTTCTAAGACTGAGATCAAGGATACTGGTTAATTTTCTTCTGTTCTGTGGATCCCTGTAGAGCAATAGTGTCAAATTGAAACAGAATCAGATCCCTGCTGGCCTCCTATTGCCTTAGAAAACCACAAACTAAACATTTCCCAATTACATTTTAATCTGGTTTGACCTTACTTGGGAGTTTTGTAGGCTGTTTGAGGCCTATGGGGTAAATATGACACCTCAGCTATAGGACTGTTATACACTGATTTATGTCTAGCTACTTGTGATTCACAAGACTCCTGAGAGTAGCATGAACCAAACTAAGATGTAATTTAAAATATTTAACAAAATAAATAAAAATACAATAAAACAGATAATATGACATCTTAAAACCAAGTCAAAATGCAGACCTCAAAGATCTTTATGGATGGTTTAATGATCCCCATTTCTATTTGAGTTTGACACCACTGGTCTGGTATTCCAACAAATCATTTTGAAGCAAGGCTTTGACTACCTGAGCATGAATAAGAGAAAGTGAATGGATTAGCGTCAATATATTACCACTCCTAGAGAGGGAAAATGTGTCCAGTATATTGGAGGGTGGGTAGTTCCATTTTTGTTTATAAAGACAGGAGGTAGTAGTTACAATTGCTTGTTATTAATAACTTTTCTGGTTATTCTTGTTATTAATAACTTTTCATATCAGGTTCTATATAGAAGATCCAAATAGACTCAATCACAGAATTTCAGAGTTGGAAGACATCTTAGAGGTCAATTGGTCTAATCCGTGGAGTAGTTAGGTGGCCCAGTGGATAGAGTGCAGGCCTAGAGTCTGGAAGGCTCATCTTCTGAATTCAAATCTGGCCCCAGACAATTACTAGCTCTGTGACCTTGGGAAAGTCACTTAGCCTTGGTTGCCTCAATTTCCTTATTTGTAAAATGAGCTAGAGAATAAAATGGCAAACCATTCCCTGTATCTTTGCCAAGAAAACCCCCAGGTACAACTAAACAACAACAACAAAGTCTAATTCATAAATGGACAAGAATCCTTTCTACAATGTACATAACAAATGGTTATCTTGCCTTTCTTGAAGACTTCTGAGGGTGTGTGTGTGTGTGTGTGTGTGTGTGTGTGTGTGTGTATTCTCCTTCTTTGCAACTTTTACCCCCTGTTTTTAGTTAGTTCTACCCTCTGGGGCTGAACCGAAGAAGACTAATCTCATGTTGATGTCCTTTAAATATTTGAAGTCAGCTAATATGTACTCCCTAGACCTTCTCTTCTTCAGGAAAAACACTCCCTCTTCCTTTAACTGATACTTACATCATTATGATGTCTTCTACCATCTTGGTACCTGCCCTTTGGACATAAACTAGCTTATCAATGCCATTTCTAATTGGCATGTCCAGCATTGAACATGGTATTCTAGCCTTTTACCTCTGATGAGGGTAGAGCACAAAGGGGTCATGTCCTCCTTCATTCTGGACTCTATATGTCTCAATGCAACATTAACATCACATTAGCATCTTTGACTGCCATATTACCCTGTTGATTTGCTTAGCCAGAAGTCTTCTAAAATGAAATCTCTGATTAATGGGTCTAAATTCAACAAACCTCCAGGGGAGAGATGGAACTGTGTGCAGAAGGAGGGAATTGACACGACCTGTAGGACAGATAGGCAAAGAGGGCAGAACTTTGTTTTTTGTGGCCCCAGTAGAATGTAAGCTCATTGAATTAGAGTGTTTCATTCTTTGTACTTGTATCACCAAGACCTAGGTATTGTGCCTAGCATAGATGGTGCTTAATGAATTCTTGTTGAATAAGTGGTTCAGATTGTTTGGAAGGTGTGCCATATATAACCAGCAGGGGTCCCATTCTATTTCAGTTTGACACCATTGCTCTACTGGGATCCATAGGACAAAATAAAATTGACTAAGCTTGATTTCAGTCTCAGAAATACTGTGATCTAACTAAATGCCATTGTCCTGGGCTTCCTCTAATAATGAATATGGTATATAGTGCACACTTAGGTTATCTCACAGTAAAATAAGTAATACGTGTGAAAGCACTTTGATGTCTCAAGATACCACGTGTTATACCAATCTAAGCACTATTATTATGCTGTATTTCTCTACCCAGGGGGGCTCAATTTTTCTGTCTAACTCCCAGAATTGTATATTATGAAAAACTAATAAGATGAATAGTGATATCAAAATATGAAACACATTATTCACACAAAGTCCTAATATTTCTATGCAAAGCAAATATTTGTTGTTAATGAGATGACTAAAGATATCAATATTGAAATTCTATTTTAGGAAGCACAGTGTAATCAGAAGAACTCTGGCCTTGCAGCCAAATAACATGATGCTCTCTGTTCATCAATAATTGTGTCACCTTGGGAAAATCACTGAGGAGATCTGTGCCTCAGTCTCTTTGTCTGCAAAGTGAGGATTAAGACCTTTACACTGAGCACCTAATACGTAACAATTGGAAGTAATCCTAGTGGAGGTTCCATGCTGCCACTACTGACACCACTCATACCAGCAGGCAAACAAACCAGTCAAAAGAAAGTTGTCAGGCACCCCAAGGAGAGATGGAAGGTAGCTTAAACCTGGCAGGCCAAGCTGCCACCACCACCCACTGAAACCACAACAACCACCATCCTTACCTCCTCTTAGACCTGGTTGTGGTGACTCAGAACTCTTCTTTCACTAGCCCCACTCCCAGACTTCACACCTTTACCCAGTGGAAACTCTGCCTATGAACTTTCCCATCTCCTCATTAGCCACAGCCACTGAAGATCTGGCAAAGAAACTTGTTGGCACCAAATTCCATTGTCCAATTCAATCCAATAAATATTTATTATTTCTGTTATGTGCCAAGAACTGTGCTAAGCATTGGGGATACAATTAATTTTTTTTAAAAAGATAGTCCCTGACCTCAAGGAGTTTACAATCTAATGGGTTGGTGGTAGAGATAATATACAAGAGGAGGTAAGAAAGCTAGGGTACCAGGGAATCTAAGGGGCACCTGGAGAGGAAGCTTCTTGTCCCATGGAGTGAGTTGAAAAGTCTAGTTTCTGCCCTCTATAAAGGAAGGTATTGTGAGGAGTTTGGTCCTCCTCCTGTCAGAAGGAGGAGGAAGCTGAGGCCCTATACTTGAGTTAGGAGGGGCTTGAGTTAGGACCATGATGATGAGATTAGAAGTGATGGGCTTCACCTGAGAGGGGCATCATTTTCCATGGAGTTGAACGCAGGCAGAACTGCAAATGCAGAGTGAGTTCAATGGTTTTATCAATAACAATAGAAAAAACTAGGTTTCTACAATAGCTTCATTTCCTTTCCATTCTCCAAACAAACAGTTGCATCCAGATTTGTCTTCCAGATCCTTCCATTTTGCTACTGGACCCTCTTCTGTGTGTTTTCTTTCACCATTTAGTGAGCTCCTTGAGAACAGGGATTGTCTTTCCATTTGTATTTATATCCTTAATGATTTGCATACAAGAAGGGCTTAATAAATGATTTTTCATTCATTCACCAACTTATGCACTAATCAGTAGTAAGAACCAAATGAGATAATATAGAGAGTACTTTGTAACCATAAAGCACTATATAGATGTTTTGATTCCACCCAGCTAGAGTTTTTTGAAGTGTGTGTTTTGCATCAGGCGCTGTGCTAGGGACTGAGCCTTCAAATGCAAAAATGAAAAACTGCTCTGCCCTCTGGGAGCTTACATCCTATCTACTATATGTGCACCTATCAATAATGAACATATTTTGAGGAGATAAAGCAGCTACAGCTAAGGTGATCAAGAAAAGCTTCGTAGGGAATTGAAGTAAATTAGGGATTCCAAGAAGTAAAGATAAGGAGGGAGTGTATTATAAGTATAGGCTACATCCTACACAAACTTTAGCAATAGATATTTAAGGTTTACAAACCACTTTACATATGCAATTGGGCCCATCCTTCCTGGCACATAGTTGGTGCTTAATAAATGTTTATTGGATTGCATTGTACAAATGGGAGCTGTAGAAGAATGACTTTCTGGTCCCATATAACTCTTTGGCTGTCTCTTAATTGGTCCCTGACTGGAAGAGATGATGACATTAGGTGCTGAACCTACCTGAAGATGTGGTTTCTGAATGTTGGGTTTCTTAGATGCAGTCCTCTGGGTGACAAGATGTGATAGTAATAAGGGGTAGAGAAGGATGGCCCATCTCTTTCCCAACATAATGATGGCACATGATCAGATAACTCACAAGAGCTGAGCATGTGCCAGGAGCTCCTGGTTGCTTTGTTTCTCCTTTTGTGTGTCTTCTCCTTTAGTAATTGATCTTGTAAGCATCAGTAGGTGCTAGAAGGTCGGAGGATACCAGAGTAGGGCGTCAGTAGTAGCAGGATAGAGCTTTTGGAAAGGAAAGTGTCAGCATCGAAGAGAGAATGCCACAAAGAGCAATCTTGGTGGTTTGACTGGACTATACCAACAGAATAATCAATTAACCTACTGAATGCTTTCTAATCAGTGTGCTATGATTCTCCTTTTTTTCTTAAATAACTTATGCTGTCTCCAATTCATGTGTGTACACAGAGTCCTCCCCTTTGTGGAAAACCTCTTAAGACTGTTAAGTCCATGACTATTTCTATCATTAGCACTATTCCTTAGGATGCTGAGATGGGGGTATGAGCCAAGAGATATGAGAATGGGCCCCCCAAAGTTATACAACCTCAGTGACTAGGTAAAAGCCAAAGACTTCCACAGGTCTCAAGCTCTTGAACCTCAGTGAAATTCTTGCCTCTAGCCTCAAAGCTAGACATCCTCACAGCAACCCTGTGAGGTACTGTAGGTATTGTCCTCATCTTACAGATGAAGAAACTGAGGCCCAGGAAGGTTAAAATATTTGACCTGGTCACATGACAGAGGCAGGCTTCAAACCCAGGTTTTCTTGATTCCAAGTCAAATGCTTTCTCTACATTCCCACATTTCCTCTCCCCAAATCATGAAGGCATCAACTTTGGAGACCTCACAATCCCTTTCCCCATGTCTGACCTTCTTATGTTCTAAACTTCCTTTAGCTTGTTATTATAGAATGTAGATTTCAAATGTTTGGCTTGTTGGTTTGCATTTAATGAATTTGCTTTCATAGTTTATTTTCATTGGCTTATTCAAATTGCCATAAATACATTCCAATGAAAATAGAATCACCCCAAAATCTACAATATATAGTTTTTATATCTGTGAGAGTTGTATTAGAGATATATATATATATATATATATAAATACACATAATATACATACACATATTTACTTTATTAATTTGCTCATAGAATTATAAAATATTAGATCTGGAAGGAATCTGAGAAATCATCTAGTCCAACCCCCTTATTTTATAGACGAGGAAATTGGGACCCAGAGAGGTTAATGTATCTGCCCAAGGTCACACTACTAGTTAGTATATCCTTGACACATCTACTGATATAGGCTTCAGAATAATTTTCTTCATAAGCATTATTTCAACATGATTTAGCACTTACATTTATGGTGTCTACTTTCTTTATTACTCTTCCATTAGTACTATGAAAGTGACTCCTGGTTTGGATAAATGACAAAAATAAAAACAAAAGGGTAATTGCTTCCTCTGGCATCACTTCCTTCCTTCTGTTTCTTTTCTTTCCACTTTATTTTCCCTTGCTGTCTCTTCATATTTGTGTTCTTGTTCCCATTTAAACCTCCCAAGCCTTGAACTTTGTCATATTTACCCCTTAAAAATGCACACACAACATACAGATGACATTAGCTGGTCAATGTTGCACGTGCTGGAATCTTCATATACAATGGAAGTGCTATGAGGCAGAGGTCATTTTAAGCAGAGATCATTTCCCTGGCACTAGCAAAACAGCTTGTGCACAAATAGCTCTTTGTCCTTCAAGATTCCCAGGGACTAGATAGTGTGGGAAGAAAAGAATCTCATAAAATAAATTACATTTCTAAATGATGTCTCTGTATATAAAGTCAGTGAGTGAATAAACATTTATTAAACACTCACTATGCATCAGCCACTGTGCTGAATGCTGTGGATACAAAGAAAGGTAAAGTCAGTGATTGGACCCATAATTTCACTGATACAGGGAAATGTCAGATGAGGAAACTCCCTCTGTCTTTGCAGTCAGGCAGCTTGGCATCTTAGAAAATTGCCTAAAGAACTGAGAAGTTAAATGACTTGCTTAGGGTCACACAGCTACTTTACAAGAGAGGTGGGACCCAGGTTTTCTAGCACCAAGGTCAGCACTATGTATATCACTTTTTATGTCCATAAATACATACAAAATGAATATAAGGTGATTTTAGGAGAATAGACCATGGGATAAGGCTGAGAAGTAGAACAAGAGTAGCCTCTCCATTGAGAAGCAGCAAGGTGGAGTGGAGATGGAACTGGATGGCTTCATCCATAGATGGCCTTAGAGTTTAGCTCCCACCTCAGACACATATTAGTTGTGTGATCCTGGCCAAGTCACTTAATCTCTTAGCACCCCAGGCAGTTGTTTGAGACTTGTTGCAGAGCAATTGCCCATCTACATTGGGGGAGAAAGTTTCTTTGCCTGGAGTTCTCTACAGCAATGAAATCACAGGTCCCGATACCTCCCCTTCTAAATAAAAAGAAACCAAAAAACCCTTCACTAAAGTCTTATTTATTACTTGGGGTTGGCCCTGGAGTCTAGGAAGTTGTTTCAGACCACACATTTTGGCAGGTCATTCTGAGCTGTAAGTATAGTCCCTGGGCCAGACTGTGTCATCAGATGACCAGTCTAGCTAAATCTGGAGTTTCATCACCAGAAGATTGATTATTCAGTGATGATTTCTTTTTGGTCCTGGCAGTTCACAAACACCCCCTACCACAGAGTGATGGGATTATAATTTATATTGTTGGATAGAGTGCTCACATTAGTGAAACAATGGAGTGTGAACTATCTAGTTACATGTAAACAATATTTAGCTTTTACGAGTTGGAGGTTGATCTAGGGAGCTCCCTGATCCACTTGATGAGTTTATAGAGAGATAAGGACTTACTTTGTATTTTCCTGTACAGAGTGTGGTCATGTCCATGACTGGTGCTCCCTACAGTATGGGCTTCTCTGATGGATGAGGAGAGAATGAATTAGTTGGTTCAGATTCTTACAGGATGAATTATTTTTGTACTACTGGTCTTCCTCTTCCTCCTCCTTCTCTTCTTCCTCCTTCCTCCTCTTCCTCTTGTTCTTGTTTTCTTCCTTCTTCTCTGTCTCTCCTTTTCCTTCTCTTCCTCTTCTTTTTTGTGAGATCTGAAGAATATAGTAGAAGTAGGAGCAGACTTGAGTCTTTGGGATAGATGATCTCCCTCAGTCTCCCAGGAATTGTTAATAGATTCCTTGATCCAAGACACATTTGTTACCTTTAGTGCCTATATGGGACCTGAGGACCCAGTTACCCATGTAGGTTAGGTCTGTGAAGACCTAGACAGGAGCTATATCAGAGTCATATTCAGAGATTCCCAGAAGGGATTTTGGCAAAGATGCATTCATTTTTGGAGCCATTCCCAAGACCACACCCTATTGGCAGAGTGCTCTTTCATGTAAATCCAGAGTAAAATTCTGCTGAGCCTTAGGTTATGTTCTCAACCAAAATCATGTACTACAAGAATTCCCGAACAATATTACCTCTTAACTGTGCCAACAAAATTATAAAAATCCACTTATTTATAGTCACCTGTCTACAGAGCTCCACAGTTGCTCAGTAGCTTAACATGTCAAAGATTCTGCATCTCCAAGGGCCAGGTTCATCACAAAAGTCAACCTCCAGTCCAGTCTTTTCTAAGTAATATGAGTCTACCCTCCTTGTCAGAACTCACCTTCCACCATCACTTTCTTGTCCATTCTCCAACTAGGTACAAACACTTCCCAAGATCTGGGATTCTTGGTTGAGACACATTGTACTTCAAAATAAGATGAATCTTGATCTGATCATTGATGCCTTGGCCAGACACGTCTTCCTGGGTTTGGGACATTTTGCTTACTCTAATGTCTAGTATATGCTCACCTCTTAACTTCTGACTTATCTGTCTGGATTCTTGACCTTCTTCCTGCCTGACCTCTGTTTTTTCCACTTGGAAATATAATATTATCCCTGTTCTGTTAGCCACTTGCCCCTCACATTGTTTCTAGGCTCTCTTAATTCTAGCATCTGCTTAATTCTACTTGTTTTGTTTTACTGATGCATGTGGACCCAGAGTGATACTTCCTCTGAAACAGGAAATAGTCTGGGGCATTTTTTTTTTGAAATGTGAAGAGCAGAGAGAGTAGGTAGTCCGTTTAAAGTTTTACCTCAGTAAAAAGTCAACAGACTGGAAATGTCTAAAAAAAATGCCACTGAAGTTTAATGCCTTTGCAATGACACATTCTCAAATTTTGAATGCAAAATTTTTTTTGACCTAACATCTATATGTCAGTAGCAAAAACATTTTTAAGATTAAGAAGACACTTTATGGGTCAACCTATTTATATGCCTGATGACAAGAAAATCAGCAGAGAATGTTACAGAAGACAGTCCTTAAGATATACCTAATTAGTGGTAGAACCAATGTAAGGACCCAAGTTCTCCTGACTACTAGAAAAGTTCACTCTCCACTCATTATCTAGCACTTACTGTACAGCAAATACAGTGCAGTCAGCAGGTGAGAAGCCAGAGGTCAAGGCTCCTTGGGTCCCTAAATGCCACACATTGTGCAAAGTGGTGAGAATACAAAGAAAGGCAAATCACTATTAATACTTATCTGTACTTAGCCATCCACTTCCTTGATTAACAAAGCTGGCATACCAGACATTAAGATTTGCAAAACCCTTAACAAACATCCCATTATCTCCCTTTTACAGATTGAGATGGGAAAACTTAGAAAGATGAATAGCCTTGCCTTATTTACCTAGTGTCAGAAGCAGGATTCAAATCCAGTCTCTCCAAGTCCAATGCCATGAGAGAGAAGGGTGGGGGAGGGAGGAGAAGGAGGAGGAGGAGAAGAAGAAGAAGAAGAAGAAGAAGAAGAAGAAGAAGAAGAAGAAGAAGAAGAAGAAGAAGAAGAAGAAGAAGAAGAGGGGGGGAAGAAGAAGAAGAAGAAGAAGAAGAAGAAGAAGAAGAAGAAGAAGAAGAAGAAGAAGAGGAGGAGGAGGAGGAGGAGGAGGAGGAGGAGGAAGGAGGAGGAGAGAGAGAAAGAGGAGGAGGGTGAGAAGGGTGAGGAGGGCTAAGAGGAGGAGGGAGAATAAGAAATAAAGGAAAAAAGAAAGAAAGAAAGAAAGAAAGAAAGAAAGAAAGAAAGAAAGAAAGAAAGAAAGAAAGAAAGAAAGAAAGAAAAAGAAAGAAGGAAGGAAGGAAGGAAGGAAGGAAGGAAGGAAGAGGAAGAAGGAGAGGAGAAGTGATAAGGAGAGAGAAGACAGAGAATAACAATATAACAATAGGGGAGGAGGAGGGAATCCGGAAAGGACTTAGGTAAGAGATGGCACCTCCCCTGTGCTCTGAAAAAGGTTTTCCTGACAATAGCATGGTATAGTGAGTGGCAAAATTGGGGGTTAGAGTCCTTAGTTCAAGTTGTAGCTTTGTTACCTACTACCTCTAAGTTTGGATAAATCTCACCTCTCTAGGTCTCAGTTTCCTTATTTGTACAATGAAGGGATAAGGTTAGATAAAGTCAAAGTTCTCTTCTACCTTTAAATCTATGGCGGCTCAGTTTTTATCAAAGCACCAAGAGCACCCCCTCTACCAGTTCTAACAGCTTGTGGGAAGGCTATTATGTAGACACAACATTAGTCAGTCTCCCTACACTGAGTTTCTCTTAGGACTTGACACATTTGCTTGGATGGGTGAGACTGTCATGCTTTCTGTTTATTTTATTGCTCTTGGTTGGGAGTTTTGTGGGGATCTACTTAGAAGTAGCTTATTATTCACATATTTAATACTTGGGAATATGAAATACTATGGAAACTCCTGACAAGTGGGTGTTGGTGACAATCGAAATATTTAGAATAAGCAGAGAGATTTGTCTTTATGAATCACACCTCGAGAAAGCATAGCAGACAGTATTTCATTTCCATGCTTGTCTCTGTCAAAATTGTTTCCCAAAGAAAAACTGTCAATCCTCTGCAATGCGCCATTGTTCATGGAGCATTGGGATAGTTTTGCTAACCAAGTATTATTCTGTTCATCTCAAATATCTCTCACTTCTCTCTTCCTCCATTCAAAGGCTTTCAAAAGTCAGTTTACATAACAAATACAAAAAGCATGAAAAAACACGTGAACTCCTTAGAGAGTCAGAATCACACATGTGACCAAATTTACAAAGTGTTTTATATTCCAAGGAATTATTCTTCTTCGACTTGATTTTTGTTTCTATGTGTTTGAGGAAGTAAAACTTTCAAATGTTCACTTCACATGGACAAAAGGAAAGAAATTAATCCTGAAGTGTTGTAATCTTACACTTTATTTTCAATTTCAAAATTCTTACTCAGCTCAAATTTATTGGAAACAGAAGAACAGCTACAATCACCATTACTAACCATTCAAAATTGTAGCTATCTCGGGCTTCTTTGTATGTAGGGGCCACACTGACTAGAAAGAGTCAAATTAAATAAATTTATGCTGCATTTAATGTATTGTTAGCCCTTAGTGCTTTCAGGGGAGTTGAGGGCTTTTTAAGGAATAACAAAACAAGGGTAATTCTGATATTCCCAAGGTGGGGCCATGAACCAAAGAGAGTATGTGAGATCCTCCCCGAGTTATACATAAGTCTCTTAGGGGTTGGGGACTATTACTTGCAAATTTGTATTGAAAATGCAAAACAAAATGGACATTTTCCTGGGGAAATTACCACAGAATCAGCAACTGAAATAGGAAACCAAAGTCTTTAAAATCAATGTACAGTACAACTTTTGTTTCACCCTGTAGATGAACATCTCATATCTTAGAAATGAGTCTAGGGTAGAATCTAGGAATACTTAAATATTTAAGTCTATATTTAGTTAGAGCTAGAGATTAAAATATTTCAGTCAAAAAATGTTTTGTAGGGGCAGCTAGGTGGTGCAATAAGTAGAGCACTAGCCCTGGAGTCAGGAGGATCTGAGTTCAAATCCCACCTCAGAAACTTAACACAAAAACTAGCTGTGTGACCTTAGGCAAGTCACTTCACCCCAATGGCCCTTCCAAAAAGCAAAAAAAAAATGTTTTGTGTACTTATCGACACAGCTGCAGGAATACATGTTTTCAAGGGCAACCCAATTTTTTTAAGTGACTCTGACGTGTCTATAGCTGATAATGTTAGTTCATTGTTGGTGCTAGTGGTCTTTTCTCTTGGGTTCTAAATGACATGTGGAACTTAACATAAAGTCCTAGATGTCAAAGTGGAAAGGTTATCTAGTACAAGCCCCACCCAAACCATGAAGACTTTTCTACAAAATTGCTGACAAATATTTCTCTAGCTTTAGCTCAACACTCTGATAATCTTCTATAATCTCTCCCCATCCTGCCTCCACTTCCCAACAAAAGCCTCCTCAGCTTTTGGACAGTTCTAAATACTGAGGAGTTTTTCCTTATGTTGGACAGAAGCGTGGTCTGGCAATTTCCGCACACTGGTCCTAGTTTTGTCATCTGGACCAATCAAAACAAGTCAGCTCTCTTAAGTTGCTTCCACTCGGCCTTTATCCCCACCAGAAACTTGAACATCACCTCCAGAAGCACCCTGGCCTCTGATAGGAGAACTTCAGTTCATCTTGTCTGCCTCCTATTATCTCCAGGCCATCCTGGATATGTTCCTCCTCCACTCCACTTTCTAGTACCCTTTTATCTGTTATCTTCCACTTTTAGAGTGTAAGTTCCTTGAGGGCAAGAACTGTCTTTTTTGCCTGTATTTGTATTCCCAGTGCTTAGCACAAGACCTGGAACTTTAAGATTGCTTAATAAATACTTTATTTAACTATCTATTAGGACTGTCTATGTGACTACTGTCTTATTATTTATTCCCTGCCCTGTCCCACCACATTTCTACATCTCAGGTCTTCTCTGATCAAAGCATTCCTAATTTCATCAAGCGATCTTGATAGATGGTTTTGAATACACTCACCATCCTGGTTACTTTCCTTTCAACATGCTTCAGCTTATCAATGACTCTTCTGAAATGTGTCAGCCAAGAATGGACTCAGATCTCCACACGTAGTGTATCCATGGTACCTGTGCTCCTACTAAGGCATGACCTCCCTCACTGTGAGTATTCCACTTCTGTGACTGTAGTCTGAGACCCTATTTGCAATAGTCACATCATGCTGCTAACTCATATTTAGTTTACAATTCATTTTAACTCCTGGATATTTTTCATATGAGTTGCTTTCTATTGTGCAATCCTACTCTGTCATGTACTTGATACAGTTGAGTCCAAGGGCAGAGCTTCATATTTCTCCATATTGAATTTCAAATTGCTAACTAGCTTCAGTCCAAATAGAATGCCTTCTTCTTGAGGGCAGAGACAATCTCATGTATGCCTTCGTATAATCAGCATCTAGCAAAGTGCTTGGCACATAGTAGGTCAGTTGATTGATTCATTCTATTGTCTGAGCCGATTGAGATGTCTTTGAATCTCAGTTCTGCATAGTTAAGGTGATCATCACATTTATATTGTTGTTGTCCAGTCATTTTTAGTTGCATCCAACTCTTCTTGATGCCATTTGGGGTTTTCTTGGCAAAGATACTGGCCTGGTTTGCCATTTCCTATTTCATTTCCTCATTTTGCAGATCAGGAAATGGAGGCAAACAGGGTTAAGTGATCTGCCCAGGCTCACATAGCTAGTGAGTATCTGAGACCAGATTTGAACTCGGGCACTCCTGACTCTAGACTTGGTGCTCTATCCACTGCACCACCTAGCTAGGTTTGGGTTATTTCTTTATGTATAACGTGTTCCACTAGACTGTTCGCTCTTTGACAACAGTGAGCATGCTTGCCCACATTTTATTTCCCCTAGTATCCAGCACAATAGTCTACACACTGTTGGTGCTTTGTGAATGCCTGTTAAATGGGATTCAATTCCTCAAATGAAGACTCGTCCAGCAGCAGAAATTATGATTATAGTTATTATTAGCAATATTTATTATCAATCATCATCATCTTCATCATTTGGCATCCTGGTGACTTAAATGTCCAAACCCAATGACTTCATTCTGAGGGCTAGACATCGTGGGACCCACCCACAATCCTCAGTGCCTCTGCTTAGTACCTCTAGTAAATACACCCTTTGGAACAAAGCACTTTGCTTGCAGTGCTGGCAGTCCTCCAGTCTGACTTTGTCACAAATAGCAAGGTAAGCACCATGGTTATTCTAAGCTTTCTGTCATCTCCTCCTTGTCTCCAGAACAATTGGAGAAGGAGTATCTCTCTGAGGGCTTAGGAATTCCGACTCTGCAAGCTGCCTCTGTTCTTTGTCTTCTCGTCACCCTGAGTCTGAAGAGGATGTGCCTTGGTTGCTGGAGGCGTTCTAATTCAGATCTCAGGAAAGTAAGGCCAAAGGGGTGGCCAAGTGTCTGAGCTTTGGTTTCCTCACGTAGTCAATGGGCGTTATAATACCTACAATAAGATCTCAAATGATAGCAATGATTATTGCTGTTTTCATAAGAGGTTGTGTGGCATAATGGATAGACAGCTGGTTTTAGAACCAGGAAGATTTGGGTTCAAATCTTACATCCCTTAGAATGAGCTTCTTGAAGGAAAGACTGGTTTTTGCTGCTCTTTTTATGCCTACATTTTAAGCTTTTTAGTAAATGCTCATTTACTTGACTTGGCTCTGACACATATTAACAGAGTGACCCTGGGTAAATCACTTAATCTCTCAGTGCTCTAGACAACTATCTAAGACAAAATTTCAGAGAAAATAGCTGACCTGCAGTGGTAGATTCCTCATCTAGGAATTCTCTATCCCAACAAAATCACAAGGCCATTATTGGTTCCTAGCCTTTATTGATTAATGCAATTAATTGATATAATTAATTATCATAGAGCATTGATAGCAGAAGAGCAAGATTCATAGTAGAAAGATAGCAAAACCCTACTCCCCTTCTGTACTTACTTAGGATAAAAATATATACGCTTCTTCTCTAATTGATCAACCAATCAATTAAATAAGCACTTTTTTTTGGAGGGGGGAAGGCAGGGCAATTGGGGTTAAGTGACTTGCCCAAGGTCACACAGTTAGTAAGTTTTAAGTGTCTGAGGCCAGATTTGAACTCAGGTCCTCCTGATTCCAGGTCCAGTGCTCTGTTCACTGTGCCACCTAGTTGCCCCTAAATAAGCACTTATTAGGCACTAAGTGCTGAGAATACAAAGAAGAATTTTTGTTTTTTACTTTCCTGCCCTCAGGGAGCTTACATTCTTATGGTAGAGACAATATATTCATAAATTGATAGGCAGGTACTAGCAACTGATGGGGCTGAAAGATCTCTTGGAAGAGATCATGTTGAGGTGTGTTCTCCCACCCCACTGATCTTTAAGTTTAGGCTATGACTGGAAAAATCTAATGTTAAAAGTCTTGTTTACAGTTTCAAGGTGGTATCAGTGTCATTCCCCAGCTGCTGCCAGAAGAAGGATAAAGTCTTAGCATCAACATGAATGAGGCAGCAGCAGCAGCATAGAATGAGTGATAGCTTTGGAGCCAGGAACATCTGGGTCTCCAAAGCCTACCAGCTGTGTGGCTTCAGGTCAGTTTCCTCTTATGTAAAACGAAAATCATAACCTCTACCTCCCAAGGTTGCCATAAGGAGCAGATGAGATACTATAGAATACTTTAATTTGTTCTATAATTGTTATTTTTTATTATAACCCTCTCTTTCTTTGCCTTTCTAAGGACAGGAAGTCCACAATAGTTGCAGAAGCTAGGAGAGCGGTTTGAGAGATATTTTTTTAGAAAGATTGCAAGGAATTCTGATTGTAAACTATATAGTCCAGTGACATCTAGCATATGGATTGACTCATTCTGCTCAAGCCAACAGTTTGCCTTGACTAAGCTAATTAAACTTATAAATTAGATAACTGGATTTCATTCTCTGCATACGTGGCCAGAATATTTGGAAACAGGGTATTATCTTAATCCAAACAGTAATTATAGTTTATTTTACATTTACTATTCTTTATCCCTAAACTCATTTCCTTGCTTAGCCAAATGTAATTAGGGGTTCTGGTCAGTTCCTGGCCCCACATTTTAGGAAGGACATTGACGAAAAGGAAGGCATTCAGAGGAAGGTGACCAGGATGGTGAGAGGACTGGAAACTATGCCATATAAGGATTGTTTGAGGGAACAGGAGATGTTACCCTGGAGAAGAAAAGACTTCACAGATAAGACAGCTGTTTTCAGGCACTGGAAAGAGCTGTCATTTAGAAGTGCCCTAGTTCTACAGGGGCTATAAGACAGAGCTAGAAGTAACAGTTGGAAATTGAAGAGTGTGTGGGGGGACAATATAAGGAAAAACATTGAAGCCACCCAAAAAGTGGAGTGGGGTCTTTAGGATGTAGTGAAAACTTCCTGTCACTGGAGATATTCAGGCAGAGACTGGTTGACTATTTTGATAGATTATTTCAAAAGAATTTCCAGTTCTGTTAAGATTGGATGACTTCAAAGTTTCCTTTCAACTCTGAGCTTCTGCAAATAAGCATTTATTAAGTGCCTACTATGTGCCAGGAAGCCTAGATGGCATAGTGGATAGAGTTCTAAGCCTGGACTCATCTTTATGAGTTCAAATCCAGCCTCAGACACTTACTAGTCATGTGACCCTGGGCAAGTCACTTATCCCTGTTTGCCTCAGTTTCTCATTTGTAAAATAAACTGGAAAAGAAAATGGCAAATCACTCCAGTATCTTTGCCAAGAAAACCCTGAATGGGGTCACAAAGAGTCAGATATGACTGAAAAACAACTTAACAACAATAAACACACTATGCTATTTGCTGGGGATAGAAAGACAAAAAGATAACAATCTCTGGCCTCAAGGACTTTACATACCATAATTTGTTAGGTGATTTACTCAGTTCAACAAGTGAGACAAATGTCCCACTCTTTTTGACTTAGATCAGCTTTTTGAAGTTCAGCATTCCCTGCCCCTCTCTCCTTAAACATACATATCTATTAAATGAAAGAAAATTTAAAAAGCAAAATGGAATGGACTTTAAGTCAAGACCTTGGTTCAATTCATCCCTTTGCTTGAATCTGTGTGGTACTACTTACTGATTATATGACTTTGGCCAAGTCTTTTAACATCTCTGGGCCTCAGTTTCCTTATGTGTAAAATGAGGGGTTTGAACCAGGTGGCTTTTAAGGTCCTCCTGGCCCTAAATCAATGGTTCAAAGTGATGAGTTGTTTTTTTGTTTTATTTTGCTTTTTTGCTCTTAAGGGTTTTACCTAGAGAGGGGATGGATTTCTTTCTTTTTTCTAATGAAAGTTCAAATGAGCTTTTACTATACTATTTGGATTATCAGACTGAACTTGCTGAAATCTTTTGTCACGTTTAGTGTGAAGTAATGCAAAGGTATAGTGGTAGTTAAGAGAACCTGATTCTAGTCCCTTCTCTGCCACTAACTACTTTTGAGACTGGACAAGTTACCTTCCTGAGTGTCAGTTTCTAACTCTATAATACTGCAGGGCTGGACTAGATAATATCCTGGGTCCCTTTTGGTTCCAAGAGGCTGTGATTTTCAATCCCCAAATTTACTGAGCTCTAAAGGAAACAGATGGCTCCAGTGTAAAGTGTTTCAGCATATAAACATATGTTGTTTCCTTGTTTCTCCTCTAAGCATTACTTTGATATGGGACAGGGAAATGACAGCCCAATATGGCTGATTTCATACTTTTTTTCCCCTCTCTCTACCTGTCCGTAATTTTAAATATAAGTAAAATAAGTGCCAAGGTTAACTTCTTTCAGCAGAAAAGTCTTTAAGGACTGGTACAAGGTGCAGCAATGTTTGAATGTCCTATGTATGTGATAACACAGGACAAGGGAAATAGATTCATTTGAAACTATCTAAGAGAGTATTCAAAATAATGGAAGGAAAAAAGGACGTGTGAAAATTCAGCTGTGTCTAGAGGCACAAACTTGTCTGTATTCAAGAGAGCATAACCCCATTTAGCAGTTTTGAAGATGAGATTAGTCAAAACTGTCAAACAAGGAAGTCCTCCCCAAAAGTACTCACTTTTTTTCTTAATTTAGATGACACACTTGAGTGACTTGACCACTGCATTTAATCCAAAGGTTCTAATTGATTTGTTCATATAAACACAATGTCTTTTAATTAAGTATTCATTACAATTTCCAAGCAATGGAACCAGGGGTATAGTTCCAATAATCAGATTGGAATGGAATTGGATTTCCAGACTCATTTTTCTACATTATAAGGCTTTTGTGTGGCTATATAAATTTCATATCTTTGAAATGGTGAAATAAAGGAAAGTTTAGTTCTGTTTGTGGGGGCGTAGGACTGGATGTCCAAGCCAATAGCTGAGTTTTTGTTCAGTGCCAAGAAACTGCACTGATTTCACAACTTACTGACATAACTAAGGAAGTTTATGTTCTACAGTAGTTTATAAAATTCAAAATAAAAAATTTGAAAATGAGAGGAGAGGCTAGGTGGCACAGTGAATACAGCACCGGCCCTGGAGTCAGGAGGACCTGAGTTCAAATCCAGCCTCTGACACCTAACACACACACACACACACACAAAACTAGCTGTGTGACCTTGGGCAAGTCACTTAACCCCAATTTCCCTACCTTCTCCCCTCCAAAAAGGAAAAAAAAGAAAATGAGAGAAAAGAGAATGTAACCTGGAAATGAGACAGTTCAAGAAGCGCATCATAGCTTTCTTCAGTTATGCAAAGGGCTTTCATGTGGAAGAGCATTATATTTGTTTTGTTTTGCCCCAAAGGACAGAAGTGAGAGCATTACATAAATGTTGCAAGGTGGGAAATTTAGACTCAATATAAGGGGAAACTTCCTAATAATTATAGCTATCCAAAAATCTGATGTGCTTCCTCAGCAAGTAAAAATCCCACCCCAGCTCCATCTTCCTCCCCAGGAC
Source organism: Gymnobelideus leadbeateri (assembly GCA_011680675.1). Lineage (NCBI taxonomy): Eukaryota > Metazoa > Chordata > Mammalia > Diprotodontia > Petauridae > Gymnobelideus > Gymnobelideus leadbeateri. The sequence continues at coordinate 74,937 of WOXC01006838.1, forward strand.
TTAGCCACTCTGTCATAATGTAATAGAGATTCTTTCTCCCAAATGAGTTGAACTATATGGCTTCTGGGACACTATAATTTTGCACTTCTGTGAATTCAAAGAATAGGGCAAAGGAGTAAGAAGGAATAGTAGAAACTGAATGGAAAGAAAATTGGAAATAAAGAAGAATGCTAGCTAGAAATTAGCATGGGGTGGGGAGAGAAGAGGACAAAAAAAAGAAAAGAAAAATGGAGAAGAGATTATGGGAAAGGAGGATAAAGGGTGAACAAAACTAGATAGTTGGGGTGACAGCAGAAGCAGGAAAAAATTAACCCTGGACTTGTGAAGTCTCTTAAATTTTGCAATAGGACATATGGTTGGTGAGACCCAAGGTCACACAGCAGTATGCACAGTTTCTGCATGGTTGTTTTTCTCATGCTCTTGTGCTGACTTGTGTGAGTTCAACTGCTTCCCTCTGTCTTTCATATCTGTTTCAGCAGATAAACAACCTAGGAGGCGGGCAGGGGGCCCAGGAGCAGCTCTAAGGATCTGAGACCTCAGAGACACAGTTCTCTAAGTACAGTGCCAGAGGTAACAGAACTTTTCTAAGGAAGATCCTGATTTAGATGACTTGATGCAACAATCTCTGATTTGGAGTATGCTGGTCCAGTTTCCAATAATCAGTTACGTTCTTTGTTTTTGTTCTCCCACCGTTGTCTGTGTCTTTTTACTACTTTCTTGTACAATTGTAGTCACCTCCTCACAGGTCTTTCCACCTGAACTCTCACCCTGGCTTCATCACATTGCTGCCAGAATAATCTTTCATATATATATAAAGCAAGTACTACTATAGTAGTACTAGTAATAATAGTAGTAGTAGTAGTAGTAGTAGTAGTAGTAGTTGTTGTAGTAGTAGTACTAGTAGTACTAGTAATAGAAGTTATATTTATATAGCTCTTACTATGTGCCAGGCACTGTAATGAGTGCTTTACAAAGATTATCTTATTTGATGTTCATAACCACCCTGAGAGGTAGATGCAATGGCTATCTTCATTCTACAGTTGAGGAAACTGAGGCAAACGGTGGTTAAGTGACTGGTCCAGGGTCACACAACTAGCAATTCCAACGTTGAATTTTAATTCAGGTATTCTTGACTCCTAACCTAGTTGCGCCATTCAGGTATCACTCCTCTACTCAAAAATCTTTATTGGTTCTCTATAACCTAGAGGAAAGAATACAAAAGGACTTGTAGTATTTTGGCCAAGAACTTTTGACAGCCTGGGGAGCCTCCTTACCAGCTGCCTTTAACTTCTTTGCTATTGGCTTTTACCCTCTTTGACTACTTTTAATCACCTTAGAAACTTCTTTTACTTGAAAGTATAAGAATATATTTTTATGAATTGGATTAGTTATCTGAACCCTCAGATTTTGAGTAATTCATTTCACCAGAGGTGGAACTGTGGACTGTAGACAAATAACATAGATGGCATCATAGAATTTTGAGCTGGAGGGGACATCAGAGACCATTGGGCTCAAACTTCTTCTGATGGTCAAACACTCAAACAGATCTTTGGTATCATCAGTTTGGGAGTTCCCTGCAAAGATGCCAATCACAATCCTCCCATCCATGCCTGTCCATCCCATGCTGCTCTCTTGTTCATGTCTTCCCATCAGTCACTGGGTGTCCACTCAGTGGAACACTCTGGCTGTTCATCAGTCATCCCTTGTTCTTGCCACATTACCAACTCCTCTTTTCTTCCTGTATATAACATTCTTTGATGATATACTTTACTCTTGTTTTCCTTTGGAGATCCTTGTTGGTTCTCTGTTGCAGCTGACACCTGTCATTTGCCTTCCATTGCCCTATAGGAGATACACATCTTTAATTCTTCAGATGCAATTTTGTGTTTTAAGAATTGAAAGAAACACTGGTAAAATGTTTGTATTGAAGAGATAGGTCTTTGTCCTTCTGTGAAACTTATGGTCAGAATAAAGTACTTTATTCAATCCAGCATATTATCCTTTTCCTTTCCTTTCCTTTCCTTCCTTCCTTCCTTCCTTCCTTCCTTCCTTCCTTCCTTCCTTCCTTCCTTCCTTCCTTCCTTCTTTCTTTCCTTCCTTCTTTCTTTCTTTCTTTCTTTCTTTCTTTTTTTGTGATTTGTCTTTTTAAAAAATTATTTATTTTATTCCAAACTTAAGAAATAAAATAAGCATTTCCACAACAGTAGAATACAAAAAAAATTGTACATGAAACTGCAAATCTGTCATGTACAATTCGCTATTCCTTTTAAATATATAATAAGGTTATAATGTAACTTTCTTTTTTTTCTTTGCCATCTGCATTGTCTGTCCCAGATACACATATTGTTGGACAAGCTCTCTATAAAATGTGCATTCAGAGGCAGATTAAAATCTGGGCAAGAAACTTTCTTCATACATTTGGCCTTCCCTGTGTGGATGAACAGTCCAGAATGCCTTTGATTTACTGCAGATTTCTTCCAAGAGGATCTGTAATATCTTGTGTTTGCTGTAACAAGAACAAAGTCATCTGCAAATGGGAATCTGGAGATTTCCCCCTTCACCAGGAATTCCTCCTTGGTCTGCATTCTGAGCTGGATCTTCTCTGTCATGGTAACAAATATCTTGGGTAAGCATACATCTAGCTCTCTGCTTTAGGCCTTGCCTGGTGCTTGTTTGGGATCTCTGATGTCTATTATCAGAGAAGCTTTGAACAGGGTTATTTCTTTGTTAGCTCTTTCCAGGAATCTTGAGTGACCTGAATATATAAATATATGAATGGAAAGATCTTATTTTTTTATCCTGTGGAATTTAGTAATCAACAAACAAGACACAAAATGGGATTTTATATTTACTATATCTTTCAATCAGTTGCGAAATGTAAAGACATAGTCTATTGTGGAATATCACTTATGAAAGTCTGCTTGTTCCTTGCTAATATTCTCATCTATGATGCCCTCAATTCATGGATAGAGACCCTCATAGAGGTTTTGGGTAAATGGGGGAGTAGACAATTATAACTGGTAGTTGTAGCTATTTTCTTGGTTCCTTTTTTTTTTTAATCAGTAAGTCTGAGATTTTTTCTCATGCTTTTGATATCTTTTAATCCTTTAGGTATCTTCTAAGCTGATTGTGCAGTGACCTCACAATTGCCCCTAGCAAGGCCTCATTCAATGTGTATGTTTTCCCAATTTTATTTTTGGTGTTGTTCAGTCATTCAGTACTGTCTAACTCTAGGTTTGGAATGGTTTGCCATTTCCTTCTCCAATGTGTCCCCATTTTATAGATGAGGAATTGAGGCAAACAAGGTTAAATGACTTGCCCAGTGTCACACAGCTAGCGAGTACTGAGGCTAGCTTTGAAATCAGATCTTCCTGACTCCAGGCCTGGCACTCTCTATCCACTGCACCACCTTGCTGCCCCAATTTTAGCCCTAATATAGGGCTAGATTTAGGGCTACAGGAGAACATCTAGTCCAAACCCCTCATTTTATAGACAATGAATTCAGACCTAGAGAGGTTACCCAAAGTCACCTAAGAAGTAAGTAGTAGAGTCAAGATGTGAACCCAAGTCCTCTGACTACAAATCCAACACTCTTGCCCACTGAATTACACTGGTTGCTTTTTATCTTCCCTTCTTGAAGACATCTTGGTAGAACCTGAGAAAGAGTCTATCATTTGGAGATAGAGCAATGGCTCCTGATCCAGGCTGAGTGATTTAGTGAAGCAGGGATAGGGGTGGGGGAAGGAGACAAACAGACAACATAAATAGTCTACATTATCTCCTTGTGACTTCCTTTTACATGGATTCCTTGCATCTGTTTTATATCCTTTTATAATTATATGTACATACACACATAATGTATACTAATATATTATGTATATTATTTTCCAATGTAATCACAGTAATAAGTTATTTATGTATTTATGCATGCATTATGGAGTTGGAGTCAAGATGTACTGGCCATGGAAGACTTGAATTTGAATCCTTTCCTCAGATACTTGCTAGGGTAAGTCACATAACCTCTGTCTGCCTCAGTTTCCTCTCTGTAAATTGGGGATATAATAACTCCAACCTCCCAGGGCTGCTGTGAGTATCAACTGTGATAACAAGTATAAAAACAAACTTTTTATATCTTAGTCACATAACATGTGGGGTTTATTATGTTTGTATTAAGTGTGAAGTCTGGTCCAAATCTAATTTCTTCCATACTGTTTTCTAATATTCCCAGAAGTTTTTGTCAAATAGTGAGTCTTTATCCCAGTAAGTAGCTAGAGTCTTTGCATTTATTAAATTGAATGCTAGAGTATTAGATGAATCTGCTTCCACACCTAATCTGTTCCAGTGACTATTTTTCTGTTTTTTAACTAGTTACTTTAACTTCAATACTTTCTCTTTTTAAGTATAGTTTGAGATCCCATACAGATACACTGACTATATTCCTATTTTTTTTTTCATTATTTCTCTTGAGATTCTTGACCTTTTTTCCCTCTGCATGAATTTTGTTATTTCTCTAGTTTAACAAAATATTTTGGATAATTTGATTGGTATAGCATTGAATAAGCAAGTTAATTTAGGTAGTATTGTAAATGTTATTGTATTAGTTTCTCCTATCCATGAAAAGTTATTATTTTTCTAATGATTCAGATCTGCCATTATTTCTATAAAAAGTTGTATGTAGATGTAAAACACTATATAAATGCAGACTATTATTAGTTATCTTTCTTACTGATGCTATTTCCTGTGCAAGCACCTCAGGAAGTGTAATGTTAGGGTCAAATGTGATGGTTCCACTATCTTTTATGGAAAACACTGTTGGGATAATTTTTGCAAATCTTTTTCATTTTTCTTCTCTTTTTAGTACTCTTTCTATTTTCATTCCTGCATGTCCTTGGGATGACTTTGCCTAGTTGAATATCTCCTTAAGGTTTCTTTATATTGTTTTTTTTTTTACCTTCCTCTGCTTCTCTCTGCTTTAAAAGATAATACTGCTCACAACTGTCTATTATCTTTTCTCAGTGATTTTACAGATGAGTTTTTATTCCAACATACTGCTGTTCTTGGCAACCATCCTCTCCACTTAGTAAGCAAGTCAAATTTTTCCTACTAAATGCTTTCTAGGTTCTTTTTGGTATTCTTGTAATAACTAATTTATATTGTTTTAACTTTTAGAGAAAATTATAATAGCCCATGTTAATGTCATTTCTGTTGTCCATTTCCAATTTTATTTTAATATCTTGTTTAATTTAGAGTTAAATTTTTCTCAAGTGCACAGTATACCTTTTTCTCATTATTATTCTTTCTTCCTGTTTATTATAAATTCACACAAGTAAAATCAGATCTAAATAACTTGGAAGGTATCAATTGCTCATGGGTAGGCTGAGCTGATGTAACAAAAATGACAATTCTACCTAAATTAATTTAGTTTCTCAGTGTCATGCCAAACTACCAAAAATTATTTTATCAAGCTGGAAAAAATAATAACAAAATTCATCTGGAAGAACAAAAGGTGAAGAATATGGAGGGAATTAATGAAAAAAAATGCAAAGGAAAGTGGCCTAGCAGTACCAGATCAAAAGCTATGTTATAAAGCAGCAATCATCAGAGCTATTTGGTACTGCCTAAGATATGAGTGGTGGATCAGTGGAATAGATAGGTACACAAGACACAGTAGTAAATGACTATAGTAATCTAATGTTTGATAAACTCAAAGACTCCAGCTTTGGGGATAAGAACTCATTATTTGACAAAAACTTCTGGGAAAACTGGAGAATAGCAGAAACTGGGCATAGACAAACCTTTCACACCATATACCACGATAACATCAAAATAGGTATATGATTTAGACATTAAGTGTAATACTATAAACAAATTAGGAAAGCAAGGAATAGTTTACCTGTCAGATCTATAGAGAAAGGAAGAATTTGTGACCAAAGAAGGGATAGAGAGCTTTATGAAATACAAAATGGATACTTTTGATTATATTAAATTAAAAGGTTTTTGCACAAACAAAACCAATGCAGCCAAGAATAGAAGGAAAGCAGAAAACAAGGAAACAATTTTTATAGCATTTCTTTTTTTTTTAAACAAATGCTTTATTGACTTCTGTTTTACATCATTCATTTCTGCCATATTTTGAGTTACAATCATTTTCCCCCCATTATTCCCCTACCCAACCTCCCAGAATAGTAGTCCCACAAGATATCGCTTCCTCCAATCTGCTCTCTCCCATACCCCCATCGACTTTTCCATTAGAGGAAGGTGAATCTTTGTGTCCCAATGCCTGCACATCTTATCTCCCTATTATAAGCAAAAGAGTATTAATAATAGTATTTATATATATTTGAAACATTTAATGTTATGACCTTGAATTTCAGATCCATTTCCTTCCTCCCTTGTCACCCATTCCTTCTTGGGATATAAGTAGTTCAGTATATGTTGTACATGTCTAGCTATGCAAAACATTATCATAGTAGATATATTGTACAAGGCTGCTTATAATTCCCTCCCACTCATCCCACCCCCCACCTGGTCCATTCCCTACATGATCCTGTCCCTCTTCTATGGTGGGTATTTCCAACCTCCCCTCGCCCCAAGGATGCCCTCCCATCCATCATCCCTCCTCTCATCCCCCTTCCCCTATCCTGCTGCAGGTTGAGATATCCCATTTAGTATGTATGTCATTTTCTCCCTGAACCAAATTCAATGTGAATGTGGTTTTGTCTTTTTAGCCTTCTTTATTCTCCCCTCCTTTGCAACCACTTCCCCTTGCTTCTTCTACATGGGATAGTTTACCTACCCTGTCTCTCCCCATCTCTTCTTGCCACTTTCCTCTCTCACCTCATAATTTCATCCCTTGAGTATTCTCCCTTCCCAACAAATTCAACTTATGCCCTCTATCCATATATTGTTTTCACACACATTCACATATGTATTCATATGACCACACAGCCTTCTTCCATTATTTTTATAGTGAGAAAGATTTGATCAGTCACTGTTATTGTTTTTCCATATAGGAATGTAAATAGTTCAACTTTGATAAGTTCCTTTTGATTTCTTTTCCCTGATTACCTTCTCAGGCATCTCTTGCTTCTTGTGTCTGGATGTTAAATTTTCTATTCAATTCTGGTTTTTTCCTCAAGAATGCTTGAAAGTCCTCTATTCCACTGAATGACCATATTTTCCCCTGAAACAAAATACTCAGTTTTGCTGGGTAGGTGACCCTTGGGTTCATTCCCAGTTCTTTTGCCCTCTGGAATATCATATTCCATGCCCTTTGATCCCTCAGTGTAGAAGCTGCCAGGTCCTGGGCTATTCTGATTGTGTTTCCACAATATTGAAATTGTTTCTTCCTGGCTGCTTGTAGTATTTTCTCCTTGATCTGGGGATTCTGGAACCTGGCTATAATATTTCTGGGAGTTTTCTTTTTGGGATCTTTTTCAGGAGGTGATCGGTGGATTCTTTCAACCTCTATTTTGCCCTCTGGATCTAAAACATCAGGGCAGTTTTCCTTGAGAATTTCTTGAAGGGTGATTTCTAGGTTCTTTCCTTGATCATGGCTTTCAGGTAGTCCAATAATTTTTAAATTGTCTCTCCTGGATCTATTCTCCAGGTCAGTGGTTTTTCCCATGAGATATTTCACATTGCCTTCTATCTTTCATTTGTTTGGATCTGCTTAACAGCATCTTGATTTCTCATAAAGTCACTAGCTTCCATTTGCTCCAGTCTAACTCTGAAGGAATGAATCTCCTCAGTGAGCTTTTGAGATTCTTTTTCCATCTGGCAAATTCGACTTTTTAAGGCATTCTTCTCCTCATTGCCCTTTTGGCCTCCTTTGCCATTTGAGTTAGTCTATTTTTTAAGGTGTTGTTTTCCTCAGTCAGGCTGTTGACCCTCATTTCATACTTTTCCTGCATCCTTCTCATTTCTCTTTCCAATTTTTCCTCCACTTCTCTTATTTGATTTTTAAAGTCCTTCTTAAGGTCCTCTATGGCCTGCAACCCGCTCATGTTTTCCCCTGGGGCTTTTGGAGCAGGACTTCTGACCTCACAGTCCTTTTCCCGCTCTATGCCCCCAAAATAGGAGTCTAGGGTTGCATTTTTCTGTTTCCTTTGCCTTGGCATGTTGCCACTTAATTGCTTGACTTTTGGGCTTGTTGCCACACTATGGCTTTAAGGCCAGCTAGAGGAATTTTCGTCCCGAACGTGTGGGGGGCAACTTCCGTTTCTGGTAAGCTGTAAACCCAACCACAACTTCCACCCTAGATCACAATCCAGATCCAGGGAGGTTAAAGCAAGAGCGATTACCCCCCAAGACTGATCGCTGGATCTCCCCACGATTTGTAGGCTGGGAGCCGGAAATGCCTATGAAAACTACAAAATGGTGTGTCTCCTCAGCGGCTTCTAGCCCCCAGGGGAGGGAGCTGACGCATTCCCCAAATACAGGTCCCAAAGTCCATAGGACACTAACCTCTCTCCTAGGCATGTCTATGTTGATAATTCTGGAATCGCCACAGCTCCTGGTGTTCTGGGGTTCCTCCAGCCGGCTGCTGGCCCTGCCGCCCTGGAGCTAAAACCTCGGCTCACGGGGACCTGGGCTTGGCTTGGCTCGGCTCCTGCGGTCTGCGCTCTGTGCACTGCCGGCTCCCAGACTGCTGCGCTGGTCCTTCCTGCAGGGCTGCTGGGCTGTCCTCAACGGGAGGTTAGCTTCTCTGTGTCGTTCTGTGGGTGCTGGGGCTCCAGAAGTTGTTCACAGTCCTTTTTTACATAGTTTGTGGGGAATCTGGGGGCAGAGAGGCTTGGAAGAGCTGTTTCTACTCCGCCATCTTGGCTCCGCCCCCAGCATTTCTGATAAAGGTCTCATTTCTCAATTATATAGAGAACTGAGGCAAATTTTTAAGAATACAAGTCATTCCCCAATTGATAAGTGGTCAATGTTTATGAATAGGTAGTTTCCAGATGAAATCAAAGTTATCTATAGTCGTATAAAAATACTCTAAATCACTATTGATTAGAGAGATGCAAATTAAAGCAACACTGAGATACCATCTCACATCTATCAGATGGGCTAATATAACAGAAAAGGAAAATGATAAATGTTGGAGATGATATGGGAAAATTGGGACAGTAATGCATTATTGGTAGAGTTGTGAACTGATCCAACCATTTTGGAGAGTAATTTGGAGTTATGCCCAAAGGGTTATAAAACTGTTCATACCCTTTGACCCAGGAGTACCACTTCTAGATCTATATCCCAAAGAGATCATGAAAACAGGAAAAGGATCTACATGTATAAAATATTTATAACAGCTCTTTTTGTGGTGGCAAAGGAATGGACATTGAAGGAATGCCCATCTACTGGAGAATGGTTGAACAAGTTGTGGTAGATGAATGTGATGGGATGCTATTGTGCTATAAGAAATGATGAGCAGGCAGACTTTAGAAAAATCTGGAAAGACTTATGTGAACTAATGCTGAGCGAAGTGAGCAGAACCAGGAGAACATTATATGCAGTAACAGCAACATTGTGTGATGATCAGATACAATTGACTTAGCTCTTCTCAGCAATACAATGATCCAAGACAATTCTGAAAGACTCATGACAGAAAATGATATCCACTTCCAGAAAAAGAACTATGGAGTCTGAATGCAGATCTAGGCATATAATTTTCACTTGTTGTGTTTTTTGTGGCTTTTCCCTTTTGTTCTGATTCTTCTTTCACTACATGACTAATGAGAAAATATATTTAATGTGATTACACATGTATAATCTATATCAGATTGCCTGCTGTCTTGGGGAAGGTGGAAGAGGACTGTGGCTAGGATCATGAACTTATCACAAAATTCAGATTTAAATCGAAAAAAGTAGTGAAAACCATCAGACCATATAGGGATGACCCTAAATGACATCCCTGATGTATATGAAATGGAGATGATGAATAGATTTGAAGAGTCAGATCTGATAGATAGAATGCCTGAAGAACTGTGGACAAAATATTGTACAAGAGGCAGCAACAAAAACATTCCAAAGAAAAAGAAAAGCAAGAAAGCAAAATGTCTGTCTGATGAGGCTTTACAAATAGCTAAGTAAAGAAGGAGAGGGAAAGGAGAAATGGAAAGATAAGTCCACTTAAATGCAGAATTCCAGGAATAGCAAGGAGAGATAATAAGGATTTTTAAGAGGAATTGCAAAGAAATAAAAGAAAACAATAAAATAGGAAAGACGAGATCTCTTCAAGAAAATTAAAGATATCAAGGGAATGTTTCTTGCAAAAATGGGCCTAATAAAAGACAAAAATGGTAAGGACAGAAGAAAATTAGAAGAGATTAAGAAGAGTTGACAAGAATACACAAAATACACAAAAGAACTATGCAAGAAAGATCTTACTATCACTAATGAGTATGAGGTTGTGGTTACTGATCTAGAACCATAAATCCTAGAGAATGAAATCAAGTGGGCCTTGAAGCACTGCTAACAATGAGGTTAGTGCAGGTGATAGAATTCCAGCTAAGTTATTTAAAACCCTAAAAGGTAATGCTGTTAAAGTGCTGCACTCAATATGCCAGCAAATCTGGAGAACTCAACAGTGGTCACTGGATTGGAAAAGATCAGTTTATGTCCCAGTCCTAAAGAAGAGCAAGGCCAAGAAATGTTTAAGTTACTGAACAATTACATTCATTTCTTTGGAGGGAGTTGCCCCAACACAGACAAGCAACCAATTCTCTAGAGGCCTGCACAGATAAGTGACCCTGCCAGGAGCCTTCTCCCTTCCTTACCTAAGGAAGATAGGATATAATTGAGGGAAGATTGCTTGATTGTCTAACAACTCTATATGTTTCCCCTTGCATAGGTGGTCCTCAGGATAAATTTAAGGAACCTGATAAGTTCCTGAGGAAGGTAGAAACAAACCACAGAGGGAAATTAAGTTATTTATAGGCTTACATGCAAATTCTTTGTGTCTTTTTTTTTTCTCAAGTAAAATCTGTCTTATATTCAGTATCTTATTAGCTTGAGTGCTTGCATAGGGACTGAAAGCCTGATCTTTTTAGGAGACTAAGGGGTGGAAGACCTAGACATGAGCAAAATTCTAGTGTTCCCACAGCCAACCCTATCTTAGAATTTGATTAATGGGAAGCCATGTGAACCAGGCCTGTGGTTCTGAGCCACAGGTTATATGTATATAACAGAGACTATTCATTGTGATAACCTTAGGTTCAGAAAGTTTTAAAAGAAAAATTTCAGTAAAAATTATAGAGAATAAAACAGATTTGAATCCATTATGGAGGACCATCTGATGAATCAGGTGAGGTTGGCCAACATTTCTACCAAACATTTTCATTCTGTGCAAAGCGAGATGAAACTCATTTTAATGGAATTAATAAATCTGGTGGTAAATTCTCCTGATTATGCAGTTAGCCTAATAATGCTTATTGGACAGTCTTCATGATGAATTCAGCATTTCTAAAAACAAGAAGTACAATACTAACTGAGGAAGCCAAAAATTCCCTGTATTCTTCTGTTTGGAAGGCAAACTGCCAAGTGAGAAAGTTCATAGAAGTTGATATTTGACATAAGCATTCTCTACAATAAATATGATACTTGTGCACTTACACAGATTATTTTTTCGGGTTAAATGAGTTGCTTCCAGATTCTACTTTCCAAAAGAGGAGGATGGGGGTGGGGGGAAGTTAAGATCATGAACTTATCACAAAATTCAGACTTAAATTGAAAAAAGTAGTGAAAACCATCAGACCATATAGGGATGACCTAAATGAACAAGAAAAGGGTGCATTTGGTGGTAATATTCATTATACATACATTTTCTCATCTGAGGTTCACTACAACCCTGTGAAATAAATATTAAAGCTATTTTCTTAATTTTACAGGTAAAGAAGCTAAAGCTAAGACTTGTGTAGGGTCACGATGCCGATCAGTCAGCCAGTGAGGGTGAATCTGAATCCCAAATCTTCCTAGCTCTAAGTCCAGCACTCATCTCACTATTCCACACTGCCTCTGGTTAACTCTATTTTCTTTACTCACTCTGGAGAGTGTGATAGTGAGTAACAAAGGTCAATAAAAGTATTAAAAGTATTTTTTTTGCAACCTTAAGCTTTCCATCCCCCACAAACTATGAATAACAATTCATTCTCATTCAGAATGTGACATCATCCTGTGATAGAGGACTTGCTTAAGCAATGGGCTCAAGATGCTTAGCAAATAGTCAATGACTGAAAAGGTAACAAAACACAGATTCTACATAAACAGTGAATCTCTTCTGTAACCTTACTGTAAAAAAATTCTGGAATCAAAGCCATTTCCACAAGATGTAGCTCCTTCCTGGAAGCTGTCATTTTGAAAAAGTAAGTCATATATCTCCACTAAATTACAATAATAGGAAAGTATGAAATGAATGACCCTGGATGTTTAGCACTAGTCATCCAAACATGACCTTGTAGGAATATGTCCCACAGGCCTTATCTGGAAAATGTAATCCTTTACAAATTGGAAACTTGAGGTGGGTTTCTTTTTTTAGGGCCACTTATCTTGAAAATTAAACAGGTGTTGGAAAGCTATACCATGCATTTGGATATAGGAATTATTCAGGTTTATGATAACATGCTTCAGGTAGTTAATACTATGGTCTGGGCTTTTTTCCCCCTGACTCAAGACAATCTGAGGATTTCAGAGAAATGTCCATTTCATAATTATGACATAATTTTCTTCAAAGGTAGAGAAATATTTGACTCATAACGTAGTAAAATCTAAGTTCCCTGAGGGCAGGGACTTTTAAATTTTGTTTTTGTATCCATCAGTATCTGGCACGTTGTACTCACTTAATAAATCATATACAATTGAATTGAACAAATCCACCTAAAAGGATGATTAAGACTGATACCATGTCATTTTTCCACTTTGTTGCTTTTTTTGGATGGAAAAGGAAGGATACATTTTAAAATTTCGATAATTTGGTACCAGCATTATGCATTCTATCTGGCCAGAGTCCTGTGCCTTTATTTGCATTGTTGTGGAGGTTAGCACACAGCCTATTTCCTTTAATCTTATTTTTTTTTTTTACAAATGCTTTATTAGCTTCTGTTTTACATCATTCATTTCCGCCAGATTTTGAGTTACAATTATTTTTCTGCCCTGTTTTTCCCCTGCCCACCCTCCCAGAATAGCAGTCCCACAAGATATCGCTTCCTCCAATCTGCTCTCTCCCATATCTTCTCCCATACCCACTTTGACTTTTCCATTAGAGGAAGGTGAATCTTTGTGTCCCAATGCCTGCACATCTTATCTCCCAATTACAAGCAAAAGAGTATTAATAATAGTATTTATATATATTTGAAACATTTAATCTTAAGACTTCGAATTTCAGATGCATTTCCTTCCTCCCTTGTCACCCAATCCCTCTAGGAAGATAAGTAATTCAGTATATGTTGTACATGTCTAGCTATGCAAAACATTACCATGGTAGATATATAGTACAAGGCTGCTTATGATTCCCTCCCACTCATCCCACCCCCGACCTGGTCCATTCCCTACATGATCCTGTCCCTCTTCTATAGTGGGTACTTCCAACCTCCCCTTCCCCCAAGGATGCCCTCCCATCCATCATCCCTCCTCCCATCCCCCTTCCCCCTATCCTGCTGCAGGTTGAAATATCCCATTTAGTATGTATGTCATTCTCTCCCTGAACCAAATACAATGGGAATGTGGTTTTGCCTTTTTAGCCTTCCTATTCTCCCCCTCCCTTGCAACCACTTCCCCTTGCTTCTTCTACATGGGATAGTTTACCCTACCCTGTCTCTCCCCATCTCCTCTTGCCACTTTCCTCTCTCACCTCATAATTTCATCCCTTGAGTATTCTCCCTTCCCAACAAATTCAACCTATGCCCTCTATCCATATATAACTGTAACCATAGACACACACATTCACATATGTATTCATATGACCACACCCCCTTCTTCCATTATTTTCATAGTGAGAAAGATATCATCAGTCATATTTATTGCTTTTCCATATAGGAATGTAAATAGTTCAGCTTTATTAAGTTCCTTTTGATTTCTTTTCCCTGATTACCTTCTCAGGCATCTCTTCCTTCTTGTGTCTGGATGTCAAATTTTCTATTCAACTCTGGTTTTTTCCTCAAGAATGCTTGAAAGTCCTCTATTCCACTGAATGACCATATTTTCCCCTGAAACAAAATACTCAGTTTTGCTGGGTAGGTGACCCTTGGGTTCATTCCCAGTTCTTTTGCCCTCTGGAATATCCTATTCCATGCCCTTCGATCCCTCAGTGTAGAAGCTGCCAGGTCCTGGGCTATTCTGATTGTGTTTCCACAATATTGAAATTGTTTCTTCCTGGCTGCTTGTAGTATTTTCTCCTTGATCTGGGGATTCTGGAACCTGGCTATAATATTCCTGGGAGTTTTCTTTTTGGGATCTTTTTCAGGAGGTGATCGGTGGATTCTTTCAACCTCTATTTTGCCCTCCGGATCTAAAACATCAGGGCAGTTTTCCTTGAGAATTTCTTGAAGGGTGATTTCTTTCTTTGATCATGGCTTTCAGGTAGTCCAATAATTTTTAAATTGTCTCTCCTGGATCTATTTTCCAGGTCAGTGGTTTTTCCCATGAGATATTTCACATTGCCTTCTAATCTTTCATTTGTTTGGATCTGCTTAACAGCACCTTGATTTCTCATAAAGTCATTAGCTTCCATTTGCTCCAGTCTAACTCTGAAGGAATGAATCTCCTCAGTGAACTTTTGAGATTCTTTTTCCATCTGGCAAATTCGACTTTTTAAGGCATTCTTCTCCTCATTGCCCTTTTGGGCCTCCTTTGCCATTTGAGTTAGTCTATTTTTTAAGGTGTTGTTTTCCTCAGTCAGGCTGTTGACCCTCATTTCATACTTTTCCTGCATCCTTCTTATTTCTCTTTCTCTTCCCAATTTTTCCTCCACTTCTCTTATTTGATTTTTAAAGTCCTTCTTAAGGTCCTCTATGGCCTGCAACCCACTCGTGTTTTCCCCTGGGGCTTTTGGAACAGGACTTCTGGCCTCACAGTCCTCTTCCCGCTCTAAGCTTTGATCTTCTTTGCCCCCAAAGTAGGAGTCTAAGGTTGCATTTTTCTGTTTAATTTCTTTCCTTTGCCTTGGCATGTTGCCACTTAATTACTTGACTTTTGGGCTTGTTGCCACAGTATGTCTTTGCCGCCAGATAGGGGAATTTTCTTCCCGAATGTGTTGGGGAGCAACTTCCGTTTCTGGCAAGCTGGAAACCCACCCACAACCTCCACCCCAGATCACAATCCAGATCCAGGGAGGTTAAAGCAAGAGCGATTACCCCCCAAGACTGATCGCTGGATCTCCCTACAATTCGCAGGCCAGGAGCTGGAGCTGCCTCTGAAAACTACAAAATGGCGTGTCTCCTCAGTGGCTTCTAGCCCCCAGGGGAGGAAGCCGACGCATTCCCCAAATACTGGTCCCAAAGTCCATAAGGCACTAACCTCTCACTTTGTTCTAGGCATGTCTATGCTGATAATTCTGGAATCACCACAGCTGCTGGTGTTCTGGGGTCCCTCCAGCTGGCTGCTGGCCCTGCCACCCTGGGGCTAAAACCACAACTCAGGCAGACCTGGGCTCAGCTCTCCATGCTGCACACTGCTCTGCCGGTTCCCAGAGTGCTGCGGTGGTCCTTCCTGCAGGGCTGTTGGGTGTCCTCAGCAGGAGGTTAGCTTCTCTGTGTCGTTCTGTTGGTGCTGGGGCTCCAGAAGTTGTTCAGAGTCCCCTTTTACATAGTTTGGAGGTAATCTGGGGGCAGAGTGGCTTGGACGCGCTGTTTCTACTCTGCCATCTTGGCTCTGCCCCTAATCTTATTTTTTTAATAAAAAAGAACATTTGTGATCATCAGAACATGAGAAAGATTCTATATGAAATTGTGAGTCTTTATTTCATACTACTTGCTTTTAAAAAATATATACATTTTAAATTCCACATATTACTTTGAAAATTGCAGTCCTTGACTGTACTTTGTTTTGAACTTCCTTCTGTTCTCCTTTGTGCATTTAAAAAATGTTTTATTGGTTATTGGTTTTTTGCATCATTATTGCTAATTGCACCCCTTTCCCCCTCAATCTTCCCCTAGCCCTGAATTAAAACCAGAGGGGAAAAACCTTGTATAACAAGCAAACATAGTCAAGCAAAATAAATCTACATGGTGTTCATGTCCAAAAGTACAGTCAATTCTCAACTTTTACAGGTGTGATGTTCCTAGAAAACTGCTTGAATGTCAAAAATACAAATGCTAATGCAATGAATTTATGGAAGATAAGGCATTAGGTTCCCCACAACCACCCAAAGCTGTGATCTTTTTCCTAGAGACTGCTGGAAATAGACTTTTCTGCATATAATTCTTTTTTTTTTTGGAGGGAGAAACACAGGGCAATTGGGGTTAAGTGACTTACCCAAGGTCACACAGGTAGTAAGTGTTGCGTGCCTGAGCCCAGATTTGAACTCAGGTCCCCCTGAGTCCAGGGCCCCTGCTCCCCCATGTAATTCTTTATAACAAAACAAATCAATTCAGACCATTAATTGGAAGAACAAATACTGAAGCTGAAGTTTACATACTTTGGTTAGATGATGAGAAGACAGAACTCATTGGAAAACACCATGATGTTATGAAAGATTGAAAGCAAAAGGAGAAGGGAACACCAGAGGATGAGATGGACATATAGGGTCATAGAAGCAATGAACATGACCTTGGAAAGACTTTGGGAGATGATGCAGGATGGGAGGACCTGACTTGGCTATGGTCTTTGGGGTCATAAAGAGTTGGACGTGACTAAAAGATGGAATAACAACAAAAAATCTTTCGGGGTTGTTTTTTCTTTACATTATTGACATTAGATACATTTTTCTGGTTCTGCTTACTCCACTCTACATCAGTTCATATTTCCAAAGATTCTTTGAAAAGGTATCTTTCATAATTTTTTTTACAGTTAAATAATGCCCCATTGTATTAATATGTGGCATTTTTTGGTTATTCCCTAAGTAGTTAGTTATTTCTTTAGATCTTTTTCCCCCTTTAATCCCCCTTCAGGACCAGGAAGTTTGCTTTGCTTGTAATTATTCCTTTCCTCTTATTAGCCCCCATTTTAATGTTGTCCCTTTCCCTCATCATTTGCTTCCCTGCCTGCCATCACAATTTATTTCCCTGCTGAGTTTAATGTATTTCTGCACCAAATAGTGTGTATATGTTCATCTGTCCTTTGGTTCAGATAACAGTGAAATTCATCTGATGCCCATTTCTCCCACCCTTTCTTCTGTGTTTGTATATTCTTTTTCTCATGCATACAAATTAGATAAAATATCAGGTTATACCCCCTTATTCCTCCTTTCTACACTGGTCCTGAAGGGGAATTAGAAGGGGAAAAATAACTCAAATCTAAAGGGATAACTACTCATTAGGGAATGGTTGAAAAAATTGTCATATATGAATACAATGGGAAGTTATTTAGCTATAAGAAATAATGAAAGAGGTGGCTAGGTGGCTAAGTGAGTAGAGTGTTGGCCCTGGAGTCAGAAGGACCTGAGTTCAGATCCAGCCTCAGACACTTAATGCACACACAAACAAAAACCTAGTAGTGTGACCTTGGGCAAGTTACTTAACCCCAATTGCCCTCCAAAAAAAGAAAAAAGAAATAATGAAAGATACCTTTTATCTTGTCTCACTTTCCCCTTTACAAGCGTCTCAGAATAGAGCTAATTTATCCCCATTTCATTTTTTCTTATTATTTAACTTCCTCAATATCCATCGAAGATATTAAGGTGGCACATTTCCCCCCCTATTAGAATGTTAGCATCACCCTACTGCCCCTTCCAATTGTTCAAGTAAATTTATCTTTCTAGATTTCTCTTAACTCTTATGTTTGCATTTCAAAGTTCTTATTTATCTCTTATCTTTTCACCCAAAATGCTTGAAAAACCTTCATTTTGTTAAAGGTCCATTTTGTTAAAGGTCCATTTTTTCTTATAGGGTTACATTCAGTTTTTTAGGGTAAGTTATTCTTAATTGTAAACCCATACTTTTTGCCTTTTGGAACATTGTATTCCAAAATATCCTTTCATTTTTGGACAAGGCTGCCAGGTCTTATGTGATCCTGCATATTTAGTTTCTTATTTCTGCATACTGAAGAATTATTTATTTAATATGGAATCTCAGGATTTAGGAAATGACATAATGAGTTTCTGGAGATCATGAAATCAAGGAGAGCAGCTGGTTAGAAAAGGCTTACTCCTTTCTCCGCATTAGTTCCTGAATAGGGGCTTTGTTCTAGAACAGAGATCCATCTGCTATTTTGCCTTTGGGTGATGTGGTAGGCCCTGCTTGGTCCTGAGTTCCTTCAATGACTTTCACATCCTGTGGTTAAACTCCTGAAGTTCAGAGCACTGGATGTGTAGGGCTGTCTATGGCATCTCAGGACAGAGTATTAGAGACTTTGGAGCCCTGGGGTGTTCTAGTCTGAGTGTTGCTATGCCAACACTGGTCATTGTCACTCCTGTTAGCTACTGTGGGTTTTTAATCACCTTCAGGTTTTCTGGGGAAGCCCTCCTCTTGTTGCCTGTGAACACAGAGCCCTGAAGTCTATACTGGAAAGCTGTCAACTTGTTTGTCTGAGCATAAATTGCTTTGAATTTTTAAAAATCTGGATGCCATATTTCAAGAAATCATAAACAAAAACTTCCCAAATCTATTAGAAAAAAGAATAAAGTGAAGAGAGAATCTTCCAGTCATTTCCTGAAAGAATGGCCAAGTGTCTATGTATATAATATGCAAGTATATACACACATACACATATACATACATTCATATATATACATATACACACACGTGTGTGTGTAGAGTATCCAAAGTCCATTACCTCTCTGAAATAGAAAGCATGCTATGTACTAAAAACATATACATTATAATATCTATCTATCTATCTATCTGTCTATCTTTTTTGTGGAAAACTGGAAAAAGGGATTCCATTAATTAAAGAATGGTTGAATAAGTTGTGGTTTATGAATATGATGAAGTCCTATTATATTGTAGGAAATGAGGAAACAAAGGCCATTTTTGAGTTTCAAACTTGACTCCTCAATCTCTCCCCTTTGGTTTGGCATCTTTACTATTAGGGGCTTGCTGCCAGCTCCCTATTCATCCCTCTTCATCCCCAGCCCCCATGATGGCTCTGAATGATACTGTGCAGGCTCTTCACTTGACATTCCCTCCATTTGAAGCCTTATCTAGAAATTCAGAGAGGCAGCTCAGCCAGTGATGAAGGGTGGCTCAAGTATGCTCTCTACAACTCATTCTCCTTAGGACAAATACTCCAGTCTCTAAGAGTCCTGAGTATTTATAGACCTTTTCAATGGCTAATTTTCCAGTTCACTTGGGATATAATTTCACTTGCTTGTTGCATGAATATTTACTTACCATGCTTGATGGGTTCTTAACTAATTAAACCTTGTTCTTTTTGCATATATCACAAATCTTGGTGCTGCATATAAGGAAGTAAAATTCATGGCCCAAAAAGAGTCTACAGTCCTAGGTAAGTTTATTAAATGTCCATATATTTTTAAGCTTTGTAATTCCTGTTTACTTCATTTCTCCATTTCACGTATGGAAAGATCTCAGCCAAATTACTAAATTGCCATGTAGCATAGAAAATAATAATAATAATAACTAATATTTATATAATGCTTACTGTGTTCCAGGTATTGTGCTAAGCATTTTACAAATATTATCTCATTTGATCCTCACAACAACCTTGGGAGATAGGTGCTATTATTATCCCCATTTGACAGATGAGGAAACTGAGGCAAACAAATTAAGTGACTTGCCTAGGGTCACACAGCTAGTTAGTGGCTGGTGGATTTGAACTCAGGTCTTCCTGACTCCAGACCTAGCACTCTATCTACTTCACCACCTAGCTGCCCCAATAGAGCAACCAAATGGAATGTTGAACTAATGGTCAACTAATCCTCAATTCAAATCCTACCTCAGACACTTACTAGGTGTGTGGCCCAGAGGAAATAATTTAAACTCTCTTGGTCTTAGTTTCCTCACTTGTAAAATGGGATAATAATATTAGTAGTACCTACTTTCATGGCTAAGATGATCAAAGGAAATAATACATATAAATAGTTTTGCAATACTTAAAAGTGCTATATAAATGTTAGTCGCTAGCATTATTGAAAGGAAGTCCTAATGAGGCTATTCCAAAATGCAAAACAATGTATGTACCTACAGTTTCTGTCACTGTCTCAGTACAAGAGGACATTCTAGAGACAAAGCATGAAGCGCCTTGCTTCTGATCTCTCCTCTCTCCAAGCCATATTCTCCTAATCACCAAAAGAAAAAGAAACTTCAATTTCTCCCTATGATAAAATCCAAAATCCTCTTCTTAGCATTTGCTTCTCATTCTGGCTCCAGCCTCTCTTTCCAGATTTATTTTGCATTGCACACTACTTTCCTAATAAACTACCCTATTTGCTATTACTGAAATGGGCATTCCGTGTCCTACTTCTATGCCCTCTTTGCTGCTTTTGACATTGTTGATCACCCTCTTCTCCTAGATAGTCTCTTCTCTCTAGCTTTTCATGACACTTTTCTCTCCTGCTTTGCCTCCTATCTATCTCACTGCTACTCAGTCTCCTTTGCTGAATCATCATCCAAGGCACACCTGCCAACCATGAATGTTCCATAGGACTCTATCCTGGGCCCTCTGCTCTTCTCCCACTATATTATCTAAGCATGGTAAACTCCAGCTCCCATGGATCCACTTATCATCTCTATGCTAATAACTCTCAAGTCTACTTATCTAACCCTAACCTCTCGACTGACCTCCCGTTGAGCATCTCCAATGTCTTGTTAGTCATTTTAAGCTACATGTCCTGTAGACATCTTAAATTCAACATTTCTAAAACCAAACTTAATATCTTTCCCCAAAAAACTCTTCCCCTCTTCTCAATTTCCTTATTACTACTGAGACACTACCACCCTTACAGTCACCCAGGCTCACAAACTAGGCGATATCCTTAACTCCTTCATCTGTCTCACCTCCCATATCCAACCTCTTGATTTTACCATTATAACATTACTCTCACATGCCCCCTTCTCTCCTTCTACACTGCTACCACCCTGGTATAGACCCTTTTCACCTCACTTCTGGATTATTGCAATAGCCTGCTGGTGGGTCAGCTTGCCACAAGTCTGTGCCCATTCCAGTCCATTCTCCACTCAGCTATCAGTGTAATATTCTGTAAAGTGCAGGTCTGACCATGTCACCCCATGACCCCACTCAGTAAACTCCAGTGGCCCCCTATTACATCTAGAATCAATTAAAAATCCTGTTTGGCATTCAGAATCCCCCCCCACCCCGCTAACTTTCTAATCTTCTTACACCTCATAATACTGCTCACCTATTCTCTGCTATCCAGTGACATTGGCCTCCTTGCTGTTTATCACGCAAAACTCTAAGCATTTTACTGGTCCCACAGATATCAAGTGCCCTCCCTCCATATTTCTCCTCCCCCTGGCTTCCTTGGCTTCCTTCAAGTCCTATCTTAAATCCCACCTTCTATATGAACCTTCTTCTGATCCCGCTTAACTAGTGTCTTCCCTCTATCAATTATTTCCAATTTATCCTGTATATAGATTGTATGCACATAGTTATTTACATATGGTCTCCCTTTTTGTGAACTCCTCCAAAGCAAGGATTGTCTTTTATCTTTCTTTATGTTTCCAGTGCTCAGTACAGTTCTTTGCACATAGTAGGTGCTTAATAAATATTTATTAAATGACTGACATTCTTTTGTGCAGTCTATATTGTTTATCTGAAATGCATTCTTTCCTCACCTCCACCTTTCAAAATCCCTAACAACCTTCAAAGTTTATTTCTAAAGTGCCATCTACTCTGGGAATACCTTTCTGATCCACCTTCTTTCAATACTTTCTTTTACTCTTCCCATTATATTTGACTTCCTTCTATGTGTAAATGTATTTTCCTCAGAGAGAATGTAAGCACCTTGAGGGCAAGGATTGTCTTCTTTATCCTCAGTGTCTTCTGGTAGAAAGCTAGTAAATTATTTTTAAATTTGACTGAATGAGTAAAGGCAGAAACATAAAAAGATAGTCTTTAGGAAGGATCTGGGAATAAGAATATAAATGGCAATACTTTGGGAAATAAGGTGTTATATAACTGTAATGAGTAAATTTTTGGCCAAGTCTTGTCTCCTGGTTATATATAGTTTTTGTTTGTTTTATTATCTCCCATATCAAATATTTATAAATGCTAGTCATTATAGTAAAATAAGAGCACAAAGTCAAATCAAAAGTGTTTAGTTATCTGCCTTAACAGATCTCATGTCCCAGGAGAGGCACACAATCTCCAGGCCTTTTCCCTGGCTTTATCCATGCCTGGATTCTTTCCTTCTTCACCTCCAGCTCCTGCCTTCCTTAAGTCCGAGCTAAAACCCCATCTTCTACAAGGAGTCCTTGCAGCAATCCAGCAATATCTTGTAGAATTGAGGTGACTTCACTCTGATAATTAATCACAAATTTCCCTGAATTTGTCTGTATGTAGTTTTTTGCATGTTGTCTCCTGTATTAGATTGTGAGCTGCTCAACAGCACGGCCTATCTTTTGCCTTTCTTCATATCCGCAGTGCTTAGCACAGTGTCTGGTTCACAGTAGACACTTAACAAATACTTACTGATTCAATGAAAACAAGACACATGTACATGTGTCATTAAGTACAAAGAGTTAGGACTGTGAGATCAATGAGAAGAGATCAGGAGAGAGAAGAGTTAAAAATAACTCTGAAGTTGTGAAAATCTGAGCAAACAGGAAGAATGGTAGAATGACAGAAACAGACAGGTAAAAACACAAGTGGGTTTAAGGAGAGATAGCTTGATTTCTGCTTAGGATAAATTGAATTTGAGATATCTATGAGATGTCTCAATGGAGATGTCTATCAGAAAGTGGTGACATGGGACTGAAGGACAGGAGAGAAATGAGGATTAGGCCTGGGTCTCTTTCTTAGGTGGTACTTGACTCTCTAGATATTTTCCTTGCCCTCATCAGAAAATATTTGTCTCCTGCTCAACTCATAAGGTGATAACTGGTAAACTGATCTGTGCCTAGATAAGGGTCCTCTAGATGGTAAAGTTTCTGGTAAAATTTAAGCTTCAAAAGATTAGGGACTATTTCCCACTCTCCCCCTCCCTCTTTTTTTCTTCATAATCCTATTATGCCTAGCACAGCACCTTGATTTTTTTTTTTTTGGACCAGTCCTGTAATTTCACTGGACACAACTTTTATGAAGAAACTCTCTCTACCAATGCAGACTTGTGAACATTTCATAATTTATTGTTGTAGAGTGTTGTTTGGAGCCACTGAAAGGTTAGATGATTTGCACTGAGAAATATAGAGTGTGTTAGAGGTGGGTCTTATTGACTCTGACAAGACTGTCTTTTGATCCAGTAAGATATACTTCCTCTCTTTCTTTTACATAGTAGGTATTTTAAATTAATATTCATTGAATTATATTAGTTTAAGTAAAAAAAGGGACTTAATGGTAGATCTGGAAGTGACTTGGAATAGGCCACCGGGGAGATATTTTGGGGCAAGGGAGTTTTTCAACCACCTACTTCAGGTTTTGTCAAAGAGAGATATCTAATATTCGGACCCACAGATTGAAAGGATGGCAAACACACAAAATACTTTTAATGGTATCTACATCCTGTGTTATCTGAGTTAAAGCAGGTCCCTGACCATCACTGTGGCACTTGTTACACCAAGGTCTCTTTAACCACCATTATGGGTTGGACTTCCCTTTAGAAGGCAGCTCAGGTCAACCTCTTAATTATACAGAAGTTGGATGGTAACAAGATAACACAAGAAGGCAATAGGATTGTTACCTTGAATGTGAGGAGCCAAGGACTTTGTCACTTACATTTAGAACATGCAAATTAATTAACCAGAGTTTCTATTTTTAAAATTACAAAATACTCTTTTGGGGCTATTTCAGAACAGTGACCCCATACATTTTATTCAGCAGGAAAACATTTCCTCCTCCTTGATTTTTTGGTTATTTTTCTTTTGCGTTCTGCTCTCTTATGGAATTGGAATTGGAACAAACTTTATACAAACTACAAATCACCAGCCGAAATCCATAATCATTTGAGACAAAGTAAGTTGTAATAATTGTAAGGTTGGATAATTTGGCTATTAAATTTAGAAATGTTCTACCTTTTGCCCTGGATAAAAAATTGAAATTTAACTCCAGAATAAATTTATATTATGCAGGAATTCTAAATGAACCTTAATATAACCCTATTTGCTTAGCCAAGAGCAGATCAAATTCCCTAAGAATTTCATATGGAAAATAAAATGACGCATTTTCTCATTCTTTGAGAAAACTATAGCTCTCAATGCCAGGGGGCTTTTAAGATATGTGACTAGGCATATGCTCACAAGCACGATCTCTAGCTACTACCATCACTCCCCCGCGAAACTGTGGTACTACGGCCAGCTCCATTAAGTCTCCTTTTCTCCCTCTGCGGTGTAAATATAGAACAATAACAACCTGAGTAAATACTTTTGCCTTTCTCAAGTATAAAAACAAAGAACAGTCTGCCATAAAGTCCAGAACTAGCAGGAGATCTCTGAAACAAACACACAATTCATTTGAGGAGATAAATGGGAAACTTTCTAAAGACTGTGGTTGATAGAGACTTTCCCAGGTCAAAGCTCTCAGTGCCACTCATTCCTCCTAAATGGGTAGAAGCATACTACAAAGACTTCTCCATGATCAACCAGAAGGTTGACTTAGATTGACCATTAAATCAGTGGCATAAGAATCCCTTCTCTCTTTTTTTGGCCATTATATTCTAACTGATAACCATGTGCCCAGGAGAGAAACAATGAATGAAAGTGAAAACAGTTATGGTTTACAAAGTTACAAAGTCACAAGGAATCACTTCATCTGCCAGGTAATTTGTCTAGTTCCTCCTGCTATCTATAGTTACAGCATGGACATGGATCCATGCATTCTCCTCTCTCTTTTCAGATTATCTGCTCTGAAAAATGTGAACTATGGTTCATAAGACCATCTTCATTATATTCTTTTGTTAAATGGAGAAACAGAGACTTAAGAAAAATAAGTAAATCCAGACCTAATTAGTGAATCCATTGTCTCTCTTTTTGATGCAATCAAGATAGAGTTTACCAGTACTCCTTTGACAAGCGTCCAAGTTTACAAAGAGAACTTTCCAACTAAGTACTTCTGATTGTGATTAACTCAAAATCCTTGACAACTGACGGGGAAAAGAAAAGCCCACGTCTAAGTCTCAGCACTTATTTCTCTGTCGATTCCACTCATGACAACTATATCTGACTGCCTTGATTTCCCAGATTCTAGAAACTATCTAGATTGACCACATTTACATATATTTCTGCTCTGGTTGATTCTTTTGGGACATTATCACTTCCCTACTTTCATAGATAGGCAGATAAATAGAAAGACAGACATGTGTGTATATGTGTATGTACACATATGTGTACATGCATATGTATACATGCATGTGTGTATATATACACATATATATGTAGATAATTCTCATGAAAACTTTATGGAGGTGAGAAAATAGGTTAGTAGTTATTACTACCTTTCATTCTCTCTTTTTTTTCTGGTGATGACACTATCTTTGATGTTTTTCTTTCTCTTTGTATGTTTCTTTCTTTGAAACACCTTAAAAATTGATCTCTGATCAAAATAACTGAATTTCTTTTGTATGTTCCTGGTTAACTCTTATTTGGTAATATATATCACAGCTTACTCATAACCACCATTTGCCTCCCCAGTCAACAAGCAAACAAATATGTACAAATGATAAACAGTGTAAAAAAGAAATAATCAAAAGAGGGAAGGCGCTAGAGTTAAGTGGGGATGAGAAAGGCTTCCTGTAGAATATGGGATTTTCATTGGGCCTTAAAGAAAACCAGGGAAACCAAGAGACAGAGATGAGGAGCATTTTAGGAATGAGGAATAACCAGAGAAAATACCCAGAGCTGAGAAATGAAGTGACTTGTTTGAGGAACAATCAGGAGGCCACTGTTCCTGATTCAAAGCACACGTGACAAGGAAAAAAGCTATAAGAAGGCTGGTAAGATAGGGAAGGGCTAGTTTATGAAGGGATTTATATGCCAAACAGAGGATTTTTTGTTTGATCCTAGAGGCAATAGGGAGCCACTAGAATTCAGTACCGGGGTGACATGGTCAAACTTGTGCATTAGGAAAATCTCTTTAGTGACTGAATGGAGGATGGGTTGGAGTGGGGAGAGACTTGAGTCAGGCAAGCCCACCAGCAGAGTATTATAATAGTCCAGGTGTGAGGTGATGACAGTATCAGAGTAGAGAAGGGACCATAGTCAAGAGATGATGTAAAGGTGAAATCCATAGGTTTTGGCAACAGATTTGATATGTTGGGTAAGAGATAGTGAGGAGTCAAGGATGACGCACACAGGTTCAGAACCTGAGGGACTAGGAGGATGGTGTTGCCAATAGAGAAGTGAAAAGATGGGGTAGCGTTTGGAACATTTTGGTTTTAAAATGTCTGGAATGCAGTTTGAGATTGGAATGCAGTTTGAGATGTCTGAAGGCAGTTGGGGATGCAAGATTGGAGGTCAACAGAGAGGAATGCAGTTTGAGATGTCTGAAGGCAGTTGGGGATGCAAGATTGGAGGTCAACAGAGAGGTTAGAACAGGATAAACTTAAAGATCTTCAGTACAGAAATGTAGTTAAAGCCAAGATAGAAACTTGAGGCTATTGCCCAGAAACATGGGTATCTGGAGGTCTTTGCAAGGCATCTAGCAAACACAATTCTGGTCTCAGGAAGTAAAACCCAGATCAATGTGAATATTGAGCACTCTTGATTGCCCATTAGAACATCCTAAAAGGTTCATAGAGTGAGTTTTCATTCAACAAACATTTAAGTGCCTATCATATTCAGATATGCCACACTGTAGCTTTCCCTTTCCCTCCCCTCCCCTCCCCTCCTCTTCCCTCCCCTGCCTCACTCCCCTTCCCTCCTCTCCCCTTCTCTCCCTTCCTCTCCCCTTCTCTCCCCTTCTCTCCCCTCCTCTCCTCTCCCCTTCCCTTCTCTCCCCTTCTCTCCCCTCCTTTACCTCTTCCATCCTCTCCTCTCACCTCTCCTCCCCTCCCCTCCCTCCCCCTCCTCTCCCCTCCTCCCCTCTCCCCTCCTCTCCTCTCCTCTCTTCTCCTCTCCCCTCCTCTCCTCTCCCTTCCCTCTGTCCACATAGGGCATAATACTCTTACCTGTGGTGCTCTGATCAAAGGAATATAAATTTTTATCACTGAAACTTTGCAAGATATCTTGGGGTTTACAGGCTAGATTTATTTCTTAAGGACAATGCTTTAAACCAGGGGTGGGTAACCTGTGACTTTGAAGACACATGTGGCCTTCTAGGACCTTGGGTGTAGCCTTTTGACTGAGTCTAAGTTTTAGGGAACAAATCTTTTTATTAAGGGGATTTGGTCTGTGAAGTTTGGGTTCACTCAAAGGGCTGCCCTTGAGGACCAAGAGGGACTTATGTGGCCTTGAGGCCACAAATTCCACACCTGTGCCTTAGACTCAAATCACTCTGCCTCTAATTGATTGGTCAACAATAGGCCCCAATCCAAGATCACACTGTCGTTGTTTGGGCCCAGATGGCTCAGGGTAAATATAAATAGCAACTGTTTCTGTTTTGTCCAGAAACCCCAAGGGTCTCCCCCTGCCAGATTGATTTTTTTTTTTACTAAGTAAAAGAGGTCATTTTTTGCTTAATTTCTTACCTGGCCTTAATCACTGAATGGGCATTGCCTCAGTCAAACCAGGGTCTGGGAAAGACCTCAGCTTAAAAAAGCCAAGGTTCTCCACTCTGTCCAGGGCCATCTCTAGTCATCCTGATCTACATCTGGCCACTGAGCCCAGATGGCTCCAGAGAAAGTAAGGCTGGTGACTTTGCACAGCCCTGCCTCACTGTAATCCAATTCATTTGAAAGTCACTCCATCACCTTCCTCATGTCCTCTTTGAGAACAAAAGACAAATAACAATTGCAGACTAGCTTAAAGTTAGTGGTCCACACAGAAGAAGGGAGCCCAAGAAAGTATGAAAGAGGTATGGATTTTCCCAAAATGAAGGCCTTTAATGATGCAGATAATGTTCACACATTTTCTAGATGAGTCTAGAGCAAAACTCAAAACTTTAAATGTCTCCTCCTGCGTTTCCTTTCTCAATCATTTCATTGGGATCCCAGGTAATTACAAGGCTGGGTTACAGCTTCATATCTCAGGGCATGTTGTCAGAATTTTTATTATGTAAGTAGTTGAAAGTCTTATATTATCACCTCATTGAACTTTTGACATGGCAGCTTTCAACTTCCTGCTAATGGAATCATTTTTAACCCTCTGCAAGAGTTATTACCAATAAATGAATCCTTTCCTTACAAGTTGTGATAAGGCATAAAGTCCCTTCCTCTCCTTTCCTACCCCAAACTGTACTTTTAATCGTGAAAGTCAAGTGGAATTCTCTACAACACTATTCAATATAAAAATGACTCAACTTTCTGTGAGTTAATGCCTTATCGTTCTTATTGTTTTCTATTCAAGATTAAAAAGAATTCTGTCTTTTCCCACTTCCCCCTCCAACTCTTCCACTGATTAAAGAATAAGAATAGAATGCTATCACTGCTAGTATTGTCCTTCACTGGATTCTCAAAATGTGTTCAGTCCTATTCAATTTGCTATATACCCTTGTTCTCAAGGAAGTCTTTCAAACTACTTCTTTTTGACAGAATATTATTCAAATAGTGGTAAATGAAATGCTTGAAAAAATCTAACCTTTTTTTAAAGTGAGGGTTTTATCTTGCTTTAAATTCAACCAAGGATTATTTTAAAGCATTGTAAATATGGATCTCCTTTCTAGATCCTAAAGGTCTCTTAGAGAAACTACTTACCCCTGTAGAGATGGATTCTGTTGTCTTTCAGTTTTTACTTACTCTCAATACCAAAGGGTAAATAGTCAGGTTCAGGCCTTTGTTTTGCTAGACGTGATAGAATGATGTAAGAGCTGCATGAAGCCTTGACCAGGAGTTGGGAAACTTGGGTTATGTCCTTCACAATTCGTGTGTCTTTCAATGAGTCATTTAATGTCTCTGAGTTTCAGTATCCTCATTTGTAAAAGGAAAAGGATGACCTGGAATGCATTCTAAATCCTATGAAAGATAACACGATTTAAGCAATTGTGAATCCATTTCAATCGCCAATAATGGCATTGTTATCCCTAGACACGTTTCAGTTCTGAAGAACAAAATGTAACACTGTGAGAAGTACCATGTAAGAGTCAGAAGAAGCCGTGGAATTTTCTGAGAAAATTTATTATTTAATATTGACTCTCATCAAAATATTTTGAAGATACCCTGTTTTCAAGAGCTAAGGCCTAGCAAGCAGGCTATGCCCTAAGCTTGACAGAACAATAATTCTTTGTGCTCAGAATGATATCACCCTTGGTAAAAGTGTATTGCTTGGACAAGCACCAGGTATTCACTGTGGGATTTAGTTCCCCCTATTTCACAGAACCATCCATCACATATTCATAATTCCTGTTCCTTGTCACTGACAGGTGGTGTACTCCTGCTCGTGTCACAAAGCTCTGGTTCTGTGCTTGGCAGGGTGGTCATGACTCCCAAGACTTGAGACAATGACTGTTCCCATGGGACCCAAGAACACCTGTATTGTCCCAAGAAATGCTAATCCTGAGGACTATCTCAAGATTTAAAAATGATGTGTCGTGGTTCAGCCCAGGATGTACATATAAGGTCTGCCTTTAGTCCAGCATGTTAAGCCCCCCTTCTTAAGTGGAGGGACTTCCATTTGCAAACATCATTTTCCTCACTCTGAAATTAAACTTCTGTTTGTGTCCTGACTCTCCTTTCTCTAGCCTGCTCTGTTTGTTTGTCTCCAGCCACCCATAGGTTAGAGGCTAGTTCTGGTCCAGTTGACACTCTTGATCTCTTTCATGCTAGTGGTTGTCCCTTATTTTTCCCATAGATAGCTCATTTGTTCATTTGTTTGCATGTTGTCTCTTCCATTAGACTGTGAGATCTTTGACATCCTATGAAACTCTTGTCCACAACTCCCATAAATTTATCATAGCTATTCCACTCAATGTGTTTGGGCTCTTCCTTTGGTATCCCAATGATACCAATAAAGTTTTAACATTAGTTGTCCCTCACTCTCACCACATGACCAACTTGTCTTCTTTTTCAAATGCATAGTTCTTTGATGACAACCTTTAAACTATTAATCCATTGTAATTCCTTATTTATCATGTGTTGTAACTTTCATCCAACAATTATATGTCTCTTCTTTTGCCCTTGGATTGATCCTCAAATTCAGCTCTTTATAGATGAGGGTATTACATCACTCACAACCATAAATAATCTCCATAAGAATATGAGTGTTATTTTGCCAGGAATGGAAGTCAAGGTTACTAAATAAACAAATCTAAGTATTCTATTTTTTCCTTTAGAAAAAATTTGGGACATTTGCTCATTTTTTCCTCCTAGGAAATGTCTCCTATTCTCTCTAATTTTTCAAAGATCATTGAAAGTAACTCAATAGTCACAACTTTTCGTTCTTTTGGAACATTGTAATGTAGTGTGTCCAGATTGGGTGACTTGAACTCTTCAAAGGTAGCTGTGCTTTCTAGATTCTCTTACCATTTCTTTACTTATATTGGATTCTAACTCCCTGATAATCATTTTATTACGTTCTTCACAATTTGGATTATTTATTTTGGTAGAAATGATAGAAGTAAAGCAATTCTGCCTTGTCTCTGTTGTCCATTGTCTTCATCCCACCCAAAGTGGTCCAGTTTTTTTATCTACATTCTTATTGCTCCAAATATAGCTTTATTTGCATTAATCAAAAATTACTTTTAAATGCCTCCTGAAAAATGCAACCTCCTTTCCTTTCTCAAAAGGGTGACTAAAGTGATAGATGAGGGTAATACATAGTATAAAGCATTTGATAAACTTTTGATCCTAAAATTTTAGACCTTCAACAACCTAGGTTCAACCTCCCTTTCCATTCTTATTACAATATTCTCTATCACATACTCTTTGCTTCACATAGATTGGACTCTTGTTGGTCTTTATTTATTCTCTATCCTCTAGGTTAACTTTAGACCAATGGGGTGCATCAGTGTGATAAGAAGTTTCAATAATAATTGAGTCTGGCAACACATCCCACATCTGTATTCCTGTGGTTTTTTTCCTACTTCTCATATGATTCTAGATGCAATTCAGACACCGTAATGAATTTAATTTAAAGGATAACCCCAAAGACAATCTAATATGATCCAGTCTAATCTAATCCAATTCAATATGATAAACATTTATTAAGTGTCTAATATGTGAATAGCATTGTGCTAGGCCCTGGGGACATCATATTTCATTACTCCAAAGGAGATTGGGTGCATTCATTGATGCACATACTCACTCCAGTGCTGAAAATTTACCACACAAGTTCCACCCGAAATGTTGGAGACTTTCCACTATCTCTATCTTTAAAAAATTTGTTTCCTGCTTAGGGGTAAGATATCACAAATAAACAGTTAAGTACATGTATGATTATTTGAAGTAGAGGTGAGGATTGGGTGAGTGCTAACAGCCAAGGAAATAAGGAAAGGCTTGCCAAGGAAGACAGATCTCAAACTGATCCTTGAAAAAAAGTTACAGATTCTGAGAGATGAAGGGGAAGAGAGTGTGCCTTCCAGGCACAGAGGATAGATAGCCTGTGCAAAGGGATGACGGTAGGACAATGGTGGGTCAAATTCAAAGAACTGTAAGTTGGCCAGTCTGGTTAGAACTGTGGATATGTGAAAAGTAGCAATATTCAATAAGACTGGAAAGGCAGGCTGGGGTTTGAGTGTGGAGAGCTTTGAATGACAAACAGAAGTATTTGCATTTGATTCTAGAAGCTGTAGGAGCCACTGAAATTTCTCAAGCAGGGGAATAATGTGATCAGACTTATTGTTAAAGCAGCTATGTGGGAGATGGATAAGGGAGAGGGGAGATTAGAAACACAGGGATCAGTTAGGGGGTTGACACCATAGTTTAGGCAAAAGCTGAGGGGCAAATTTGAGAGATGTAGAAGTAAAGTCAACAAGACTTAACAAATTATTAGCTACATGAGGGGAGGAATTGAGGCTGATTCCCGAGGGGCCAACCTGAGGAACTAGAAAGAAAGTGGCACTCTTATCGTAAATAAGGCATTCTAACTTTACAAGGAAGCAAAGATGGACAGCTTTGAACACAATGGATAGTATTTATTATATAGGTTTCTTGAAATGGAAATTTATTATTGTATATTTTTAATCTCCTCGCATTCTGATGTGCACATGGCAATGCTTTTTTTCTTTTCTTATTGTGTATTTAAGGTTAAAATAAAAAACATATTTTGAAAAAAAAATTTTTAAAAGAAATAAGCCAGTTCAGAGGCTATTTGAGTTTAGAGAGAAAAATATTGAGTTTCACTTTGGACATACTGAGTTGAAGATGCCTCCAGGATAAACCGTTAGAGATATTCAATGGGTGGCTAGTTACTGATACAGGACTGGAGCTCAGTGGAGAGAATAGGGCTAGATCCATAGATCTGGGGGTCATCTACAAGAGCAATGATAGTATGGTTATACTTTCCCAAGCCCATAAGAGAACAGGATAAAGGAGAAGAAAAATTCAGCTCTAAAGCTAATTAAAACTCATTCACTGGGACATTTAAGCCTTCATAAGATTTAGAATCTAGCTAATAGTGTACTTTGTGGTTGGTCATTGTATCTGCCCAAGTGCCCATTTTGCCTCAAGAACTTAATTTCCCAGAACATGTCTGATGTTCCATTGTAGTCTAGATTTACCGGTGTTCCCTCTCTCATGACCCCTCTCTCCCTCCCTTCATCTTTCCCTTGTTATCCCTCTTCTCCTCCCCTTTTCCCTGCCTCTCTCCTTCATTATCCCTCTCAACCTCTTTCTCTCTCTCCTTTCTCTTCCTTCTCTCTCCATTCTCCCTTTCATTTTTTGCTTCCACTGATATTTGCCTCAATGTGCATCAGCAGTAACCCCTACATCATCAGGGTTAGAAACTCCGTGCCCCCGACAATCTGGAAAATTCAAACAAAATTTTTTGGCCTTCCTTTCCTGCCAGAGAAGAAGTCTTGTTTTTTTCTTTTCCTTTTATGAGTTGGTTATAATACCTTATTGTAAAATTTGGGTTAATAGGCTCTGTGTTGTTTGCTGGCCTTTGCCTGGTATCTGTGACTTACAATATATCAAAACCTTGATGGGGAAAGTCATGTGGCAGCTAAGATGGCAGATATAATCTTAGGCTGCCTTTATATAAATATAGTGACCAGAGAGTAGGAGAAGATAGGCCCTGGTCAGACTACACATAGAATACGGTGCCCACATCCGGGCACAATCTTTATGAAAATGACCTTTTTTTGCATCAGAGTAGCCTTAGGAGAAGGGAATAGGCACAATTCTGCAAAGGATTTTTCTACAGCAAAATGCACCTCTAGCTTAAGCCCTCTTTCTTTATAATCTGTCATTAGTGGAGAAGGACTTGTTTACCATTCTCTGTGTCTCCTAGATACTTGAAGCTTATTCATCCTTAGCCATCTATTCTCCTAATGAATCCAACTTCCTTTTGCTTTCTTATGCATTTGATCTTGCAAGTCATGCTCCAAAGTCATGCTCCAAAGTCATATCCAGTTATACAAGAGTTTCATTTGTAGCAAAGAACCACACATCTTCTAGTTTTAGAATGTGTCTTTTTACTGTACAAAGAAACTTTACAGGATGAAGCCAAATGAAGATAACAAAGAAAGTTGATAAAACAGTCACACTTACAAAATTTTTCCATAATTACACCAGTACCGCATAGAGTAAATAGTCCAGTTCACCACCATAGTGAATTGAGCACAAACTATGGCACATTTAATGTCCTTGGTTTTATGTGGCATTTCTCTCTCTTGTGTGTAAAGGACTGTAAATGTACACTCGTTTACTAGAAGCCCTTAAAGCCACAGAAGAGAAATGCCATCTTTGGCCACTTATGTGAGTTATTTGTACCTGAAATAAAACTTACAACCCTCTTAGTGTACTCACTATTGGGTTCTTTTTTTTTTTTTTTTTTTTGAGGGAAGGAGTCCAGACCTGTGATTTCATCAGTTTGAGGAGCTTCTGGCGTGGAAATGTCATCCACAAATTTAGTCCAGCAACTCATCTGCAACTAATAGTCTTAGAAAATTCACTGGGGCATGGAGAGGTTAAGCAATGTGCCCATGGTCATACAACCAGTATATATCAGAGTCAGGCTTGGATTCAAGTTTGTCTTCACTCCAGTGCTGGCTCTTGATCCATGATACCGTGTCTGAAACCTTGCATCTTTACAAAAGATGAAATTGTTTTCAGGAGATATTATAAAGATTATATCTTGTTAACACAAAATAAAATGTATCAAAAATTTTAAAAATAGAATACCAGGCAAACTACCAGGAGACACTGGCATTAATTATTCCTTAAAAAAGTATTCAGATTTATAATCTTCTTAAGAGAAGATTTTGATGGAAAGTGATGTTATTTTAATTTTCAGGTGACTAGATATATTTATTTTACATATGTACAGAAAATGCTATTCTATGTACATTTCAAAGGACCACTCCAACCATTATCCTTCAATGGATCAGTGAAAAAACTTCCTTCACTGGTAGCAACTTTCCCTTTGGCTTCCTGCCAATGGAAAGGAAAAAAAAGGCAGATGTCTCTCTCCATGTGTTCACCATGTGCAGGAGGGAGAGTCTGAAGTCACAGCATGTTGTTTTCCTGGTGGAATGATGAGCAATAATCAAGGATTGACTGATAAATAATGTCTTTGGTTGAACTGACAACTACACTTTTGATTTCAAGGCATCTACCAGGCTGTAAGAACCTTTGTGGTTGGCTTTTCTTGCAAAGTAGATGACCATTCCAGCGGTTGGGATTACCAGGGAAGATAAGCAGTACAATGCAAGAAGTTGAGGAGAAAAATATTTAGGGATTTCTGGAAGAAAGAAAAGCAATTGACATTGATTACAAAGGTGGTAGTTACAAAAATAAAAAAAATATATATATATATATATTAAAATATAGTAGTATCATAGGGACAGAAGAGTATAGATAGTTTCCCATTATGAAGAAAAGGGAAATAATGATTTAGACCAGTTTCCTGACCTCTTTGTGTGTGTCATGAACCTTTTTATGTATCTATGGACCCCTTTGCAGAATAACCTTTTTTTAAAAAGTTCATAATTAAAGGAAATGCTAAATTTCAGTGTGATATTAGTTAAAATATAGAAATAATTTCTCATCAAAGTTTATGGTTCCCCCCCAAATCTATTCGCAGACCAATCCTGATGTAGACCATCTTGGCCTGAACCCCACACCCTCCTCAATCCACCAAACAATTAAGATGAAATGTGGACTGAGGGATTCAGATCACTGGATGAAATTCAGGAACAAAAAGCCCAATTTATTTGTGTAACATTGGCGATTGTTATGACAAGGGCAATACAAGGATGCTTTCGTGCATTGAGGTGATTCCATTGTACAATGGGATTGATGGTGGAATTTTAGCATCCATCTAAGAGAACAAAAATGGATGGGGTGAGGCGGGGATACAGTGCATACCTTCTGTATTCACTTTTATATTTGAGATTAGACAGACTCACTAGAGAGCCAGGACTCAATCATGAATGGAGAAATACAATCAGAAATGTAGGAAGATAGTCCACACATTTCAGCAGAGCTCTATAAGGCCTGTGTTCTTGAGCTATGGCCCATCTCTGAGAGAGAAACACACAGTATTTCAATATTTGTACCATTTCTTTTTAAAATAAGCTGACTTTATTTTTTCTATCGCCAAAATGTTGCCTTATGGTGCTTTGTATTTGCCTTCCATGTGAGGTTACTGCAGCACCAAAAAGCAGATAAATATGGTGCATAGAAGGATACAGAGGGCCAGATTTGGGGTTAGGAAGGCCTTCATTTAAGTTTCTAAATCATAGTTGCTCTATGACCCTGGGCAAATCACATGAGCTCTCTGTGGTACCCAAGCAACTTTCTGATCTAAAACTATTAATTTGTCAATGAATGGTTGGTCTGCCTCAGTGGATGGATTTTCCATATCAGGAATTCTCCTCAATGATGAAATCCTAGTGTCATAGAATTAAAACTGGAAGGGGACTTAGAGGTTCTTTTAATATAGCACAGAGGTTTCTAGGTGGTACAGTGGTTAGTGCACTGAACCTGGAGTCAGCAAGACCTGAATTCAGATCTACCCTCAGACACTTATTAGCTATGTGACTCTGAACAAGTCACTTAACCCTTGTCTGCCTGACTTATACAGTGGGGATATTAATAGTGCCTACCTCTTAGGGTTGCTTCAAGGGTAAAAGGAGTTAGTCTTTGTAAAGTGCTTTGTAAACAATAAAATGTTAACTCTTATTACAATCTTCATTTTATTGCTGGGTAAACTGAGACCCAGAGTGGTAAAATGACCTGTTCAGGGTAGGCAGCTAGGTGGCACAGTGGACACAGAATTTGTTGTTAGGAAGAGCTGAATTCAAATCCTGCCTTAGATACTTACTAACTGGCTGACCCTGGGTAAGTCACTTATCCTTTGTCTGCCTTAGTTTACTCAACTACAAAATAAGGGAGTTGAACTTGATGGCCCCAAAGGTCTTCTCTAACTCTAAATGTATGATCCTCTATTAAAATCATCCAGGTAATATTGAGATTCAAATTCAGCTTCCTCTCACCTGACTGCAAATCCATTGTTATTGTGGTTGTTTTTACTTCATATCACAGATTAATTTGCTTTTATATAGACTCTATCTCTAGCCTATTTTTTATAATTAATCGTTTGCTCCCTCTTGTAATCTTAAAGATTGGCTGGTGATAGATAAGCCAACATTATAAAAATATCTAAAGACATCTATAGTCCATTTTTATGGTCTTTAACCTTAAATACTAGTCACCCTCTAAGAATAGGATTTATCTTTCTTGTATGAATTCAAGTTAATTTTAGATGAAATATCTCACAAGTGGGATAAGCCATCAAAAGGAAAACTACACACATACTAACCAGTATCCACACCAGCAAAATGAACTGTGTTCATTATTCAGGGAAGTGAAGGAAAAACCTTATCCTTCATTACACCTAAATGTCCCAGTAACTGCCTCAATTCTCCCCTTGTCTTTATGCCAGTCTAGGCCAAACACCTGTATTGCACCCTTCATTATGGTTAGTTACCAATGTTGACAACACAAAGAGTAAGAGCCCTTTTCTCCCACTAAGTTTTCTTTGAATTTGCCAAATATTATTCTTTTTTAAAATTTATTTTTAGCATTCTTTTTTATTTTGAATTCCAAATTTTCTCCTCCCCTCCAACCTCATTTAGAAGGCAAGCAACATGATACCCATTACACATGTGAAGTCCAAGCAGTATTCTTTGAATTTCATTTCATTTTCCTCTCAAGTACATGCACCCATATCTCATAACTATGTTCCAAATGAGCAGCTATGTCTATTACCAGAGTAACTTTAGAATGTCATGTTCCATTAAGTTGGCAAGCAAAAGAAAGCTTAAAAGCTTATGAACATCCATTTTCTGTGTCCAATCTACTGTCATAGACCACATAACCAATTAAATTAAATTGGCAACATGCAAGTTATTTATATGACCCGGGCAATACAAGAGACAAAAATGATTTTTCCATAGTTATTTGCATCATCCCAATCCAACAATTGTAAGCCAAATTCAATTTGGAGCCTGAATTACACAGCTAATCAAGAGTGCCTCGTTGAAGAATGACTAACCTGATAAGTACTTTAATTAGATAAAGCAATTCAAAAAAGAAAACAACACAAGGAAGAAAGATAACCTAAAAGTGGAAAGCATTAAGCCATGTCTTTAAGTGAGAAATATTAACTATAGAAAGCAAAAGAAAAATCATAAAAAATTTAGGAGCTCCATTTAATGGAGAATTTAGTGGAGTTAAAGATGACCTGGGCATTGAGGAAAAAAGAAAACACAACAAGGAATGAAGGAAAGTCCTCCTACCCATAACTGAGATCTCAATCTGTCCAGAGTCATTTCCGACCTCATTGGAAACATTGATTATATACAGCCCTGTGTCATCGGGAGTGACATGATATAAGGTAAAGGTTCCATTCTTTGAACACATAGTCACTTCATTGTCCACATCGACTTTTTTGAGGACAATAACTGCAGGAGGATGACTAAAAGTTGTACATGTAATGGTGACATTTTCCCCTTCAAGAACAGTTCTAGATGGATGGATGGATATTGTTGTGTTTCGAGGAGGTACTGTGAAGACAGAAAACATGGGGTAAGGTTGGCTACAAGTCCATAGAAATTTAGTCAAGCTTATAAAAAATAATTTCTGTCTCTTCTGGGCTTAAATTTAATTTTCTTTAATAAAAAATGGATTGGTAATCATAATTTTCAAGAACCAGAGACAACTGAGAAAGGTTCCTTTGGGGGAACAAAGGAAGAAGCCAAATATATTTGAGAAAAACCAGCTGAGGCAGGCATTTGTGAATGGACTCTGAAAACTTAGGGTGAGGCTGAGAGAAAGAAAAGAGATTTCTGTTTGTGTGTGTGTGTGTGTGTGTGTGTGTGTATGTGTATACACACACACATAGATAGATAGATAGATAGATAGATAGATAGATAGATAGATAGATAGATAGATGGATGGATGGATAGGTTGGGTGGGAGGCTACAGGTATGGAATGTTGCAGGAACATTCAAATGAGGTGACTATAATGTTGTTGCTCAGTCCTTTCTCTCCTGTCTGACTCTTTGTGAACCCATCTGAGGTTGTGGCCAATAAAAATAATTTTAAGAGACAAAATTTTGGGCTAAATTATAATCAATTTTATCAGTCACGGCCAGCAAATAATAGACAAAAAAAGACTCATTCTACTCTCAATGGACAAAGAGGAAGCTTGACCTCTTCTTGAGGTTTATAGACCCGTGGAGGAGAGGTGTTCCATCAGAAAACAATCAGCTCTGATTGGTTAACAATTATTGAAAATGTATATACCTTCAGAGAATGAGTTTTTTAAATGCAGAAAATAGAAAAAAGAAAACCTCTGGACCTCCTCAAATCATTGGTTATTAATAACAATTTTATCAGGATTTTCTTGGCAGAGATAATGGAGTGGTTTGCCACTTTCCTTCTCCAGCTCATTTTACAAATGAGGAAACTGAGGCAAATAGGATCAAGTGACTTGCCCAGGGTCACACTGCTACTAAGTGTCTGAGGCCACAATTGAACTCAGGAAGATGAGTCTTCCTGACTCTAGGCCCAACATTGTACCGCCTGGCTGCCTCTGACTTGGTTTTGCTTAATTGTTTTCTTTTTTTACCAGAGTACTGAGGGAAGAGGGAGTAATCTAGAAATGTTTATAATGTAAAAAAGAAAATTTAAAGAAATTTTTAAAAAGAAATAGCACATTAAAGATGAGAAAATCAAGGCAGAAAAAGTTTAAACAACTTACCCAGGGTCACACAGCTAGTAAGCATTTGAGGCTAGATTTGAACTCATTTTCTTCTGACTCTTAAGCCCACAGCTCTACCCACTGTACCAATTAGCTGCTCCTCTAAGAGAAAGCATTTTTATCCCCATCTTGCTGATGAGGAAACTCAGAGAGTTAAAATGACTTACACAAGGTCATAGACCTGGTTGGCATAAAGGAAGGGCTCCTCTTGCCAGGCTTCTGGAGTAAATGGAATTCATCCCTTTGGCAGCACTGTATATTATAAGTCATAATTAGGGCTCTGTGAGCAGATTGCAATCTAGTGAATTGTTTCTTCTAATCCTTCCTTCAAGTGATCCTGATCTATAGAATGTTACATGGCAATCTTTAGGTGAGGAAAAAACCCTTCACTTCATGGAATGGGGTTTTGTGTCACCTACATGCTTGAGAGAGGTTTGCTTAATTCATTTGCTCATTTTCAATGCCAGGAGGTAAGAAAACTGAGAGAGACAGAGAGGAGAATGCTAAAACCCAGAGTTAAATCCTGACTTTTGACACTTAACTAGATATGTGATCCCGCACAAATCTCTTAAACTTTCTGAGCCTCAGTTTCCTCATCTGTCAAATGAGGGGGTTGGAATAAAGGGCCCTTTGAGCTCTAAATCTGTGATCCTATGAAAGAGCAGTCCACATCCCTAGTTTATGGGGAGTTAATGCACATTCATGGAAGAGTCAATAATTTTGATTTTTCCTTCCTTCCCCTCAGAATAAATTTGGATAACCTCAACAACAGGCCAAGATGGGACTGAAATCTTTGAGGGAATATTTTGACAGCCTGGGATATCCTTTCCATGGTGCATGAATTCTCTTCGCAAGGGACGGTATAGTAATTATCCTGAAAGGAGTCATTCTGGGGAAATAGTGACTATGTATTCAGAGATAGGTATTCTCCAATGGAAAACAAGGAAGAAGGGTCTTTTGGATCCAAACTCTTCCCTTTTTCTTTTCCAGTTACTCTAGGCCTGGTCAAACATTTGGCCAATTTAAGACCTGGAAGACCAAGGATATATTCAATCTAAGTCACTAGGGGGGAAAAATAGATGGCAATCCCCTACTCACCAATGATTTATTCTAACTCTCTGGCAATGCTCCATATGTTATAACAGATGTGCTTCATTATTCTGAGAAATATTATGAAATAACCAAGAAGAAATGGAATTGAGTTCCACTCTGCCCCTGTTCCACACGCTCTCTTTAACATAAAACATCCCTTTGAAATATATGGAATTTTAAAAAAATAGTCAAAGAACTAACCTTTAACATCTAGTATCAGACTCCTAACTTCTGAACCACCCTCGTTCTTAGATTCACATTCATAGAGTCCAGCATCCTCTAACTGGGCTGCATGTATATTATAAATGCCATCTGTAGGTTCAAGTTGTCTCTTTCCCATCTTTGTTTTCTTCCTCAGGATAATTTGAGACTTTGGAACGTCCGCAGATGTGCAGGAAATAGTAACTGAGTCTCCTTCCTTGACGCTCTTAGAAGGGAAGGCTAGAAAGTTTGTGTCTTTGGGAGGCACTGTAAACAGAAGGCAAAGGGGAAGAGTGAGAGAGCAGTTAATCCAACATAAACTTAATGAAGCCTGCCAAAGGGATGGTAGCAGCCAAGACACTAATTCGCTCTGGAATGGAGAGGACACATTTGCTGTAACTGATGGCCTGAGATATTTTTATTAGGGTGGGATTTGTTTTATCTTCAACTAGATTCTGGGCTCTTTGAAAATTGAGTCTACATATTTCTTCTTATTTCTTGTATTCCTACCCATGCAGCAGCTAGTGAAATTGTGAGTACATTTTAGATGTTCAATCAATATTTATTGAATTTAATTGTGAAAAAGTATAATGCATCATTATAATATATTTGTCTTGTACCCTTTCCTAAGAAGTTCAGAGGACCCTCACAAACTTCAGGAATGAGCTTAGACCTACCAAATCCCCACTTTGGGGCTGGCTAACTTAAATTTCAAATGATTATACAGTTGGTCTGGTTGGAGAAACATATAGGAAAGTACAGAATCATAGCAAACGCCTTAATTTATAAATGAGGAAACTGAGTTTCAGAGGAGTTAATGACTTGTCAGGGGTCTGTAAATATAGCAAAAATGGTCAGAATGTAATGCTACAGGATCAGGTGGAGCTGATAGCTGTCCCACATAGGACAAATATTTTGAATGACAGTCAGGCATCCTGAGAATTACAGTTTTTTCCTCCCTCCTATTCTGAAGATGGGGCCACCTCCCATGGGATTTGGAATTTGGGACTGAGGATATGAGATCTGATAGCTGCATGGAGCTTGAGTAGAATTGGGGATTAGTCTGGGAGCATAGCCTGACCAAAAAAGGAGGGGACCCCTGCTACATATATGTTAAGTACTTGGAGCAGAATTTGAACTCAGGTCTTATGATTCCAAATACCTTACTCTTTCTATACTATATTTGGGCAGGTAGGTGGCTCAGTGGATAGATTCCTAGACCTGAAGCCAGAAAGATGTTAGTTTGAATCTTAGTCTAGGATATTTATTGGCTATGTGACTCTATACAAGTCACTTAGCCTCTGCTTGCCTCGGTTTCCTCATCTGTAAAAAGGGGATAGCCCTTTCTTCACAAAGTTGTTGTGAGAATCAAATGAGATATTTGTAAAGCACTTAGCACAATGCTAGAATATAGTAGAGACTATATAAATATTTATTCCCTTCCCCTCTCTATGGCCTACAAGGTTCACATACTTGTTCACGGATAGAAAGTTGATGTACAAGCCAATCAGTACCCCTCCTCTGCTTTTCTGACACCTTATCTGGTGTTCACAGGTGAGGGAATTCCCTCTACCAATGCTCATTGGCATATTCTCTACTACTTACAATCTCAGAGAATTTCCTAGAGCACTAGAGATTAAGTGACTAGCCCAGGGTGACACAGTTGGTATTTTTCAGAGAAAAGACTTAAAATCA
This sequence comes from Gymnobelideus leadbeateri, assembly GCA_011680675.1. NCBI lineage: Eukaryota > Metazoa > Chordata > Mammalia > Diprotodontia > Petauridae > Gymnobelideus > Gymnobelideus leadbeateri. The sequence continues at coordinate 117,659 of WOXC01006838.1, forward strand.
GACCAGTTCCCTTTCCACACTCCATGACCCCTCTTGCCATATGTCAAATATTATTGTCTGTCCAATGCCGCCAGGTAATACCCATGAGGGCTGTGGCCCTGTCTGAAATGTACTCACCTTTCACCTGAAGTATCTGTGTAGTTCTCCTTTCTTTGGGCTCAAACTCCATTTCATCAATAGGTAACTTGGCCACACAAATGAGGGATTTTCCTATGTCTTCCATGGTTGGGGTAAAGATCATCTTCAAACCCTTAGTCTCCAAGTTCCCTTCAGCATCCTCCACAGTTTCATGTAATTCCTCAGGATGATGAGATCCTTCCTTCCAGAATTCCATCTCCAGTCGCTCTGGGGGGTATACCTTTGGGACCTTGCAGGTGACAGTGACAGGGCTTCCAACAATAAGGGGGCCACTCATCTCAATCTCAGGATCTCTGGGGAAAGCTTCAAATACCAAAATAAACCTAACTATGAATGGGATTCTTGCTGGCATTTTACATAGGATGATTTCAGAGAATAACCAAGTTAATGTTTATGAGCAGGAACAGCCTCCAAATGTCAATTTTGGTCCCTAGGGACATTATGATTACATTATGCAAATACATATACAAGTATGTCAAGCAATTCTATGTTAATTATCTAGTCTTAGGATAAAATCTTATTGATGACAAAGGTCTGTTTAAGAATGCATAGTGCCTTATTTAATATATATTAAAATATCTATTATTAGGATTGGTTAAAACAAATGTTATTTCACTATTTAGACTTTGTAATCTGCTTGTCTATTATAGAGTGAAGGATGCCATAGAGTTCCGGATTGCTAATCCAGCAGAGAAGGAAGGAATGAATCCTACCAAGATAGAAAGGTTTTGCATATAGGCCATTGTAGGACAAACTGTACTTCTGCTGTCAGATGACCAGACTCACTAACTAATCACTGAAAAGCTGTTCAGTAGACGATGATTTTTTTTTTATCCCAGAAACTTAGTAAAACTATAGGTAAGATTCAATGCAGATGAATTCATCAACTTCTTAAAATATTTCTGTATCTCCACTTCAATTAACACCTTACTGAAATTGTAAGATAGACCTTTAAGACAAGTATGCTACTACTGGATTTGCTCTAAATTTGAGCATTGGTTTAACATTGGTTAAAGAGAGAGGGAGAGGGAGAGAGAGACAGAGGCAGAGAAAGAGTGTGAGGGAGATAGAGACAGAGACACACAGAGACAGAGAGAGAAAGAGACAGAAATAGAGAGAAAGACAGGAAGAGAAAGAGAGAGACAGAGACAGAGAAAGAGAGAGACAAAGACAGAGGGAGATTGAGGCTGCCTCAGAATTCGTATGATTTTTGTTCCAATCCTACTTCTGATACAACATAGCTGTATGATCCAAGGCCAGTCATTTGAACTCTCCCAGCCCCAACCAACTCTCTTATCCTATAAGATCTTAGAAATCTGTTACTTTGGGGCAGCTAAGTGGAGCAGTGAATAGAGCACCAGCCCTGAAGTCAGGAGGACCTGAGTTCAAATCAGGCCTCAGACACTTAACACTTACTAGTTGTGTGACCTTGGGCAAGTTGCTGAACCCCAATTGCCCTCCAAAAAGCAAAAAAAATCTGTTACTGATCTCTGTTGGTGAAGGGAATTTCAGCTAGTCAGTCAACAAGCTTTTGTTAAGTACCTACTATTTGTCAGGCACTATGCTAGCTCTTCACAAATATTATCTCATTTGATCCTCTCAATAGCCCTCAAAGGCAGGCACTATCATTATCCCCATTCTACAGTTGAGGAAACTGAGGCAGACAGTAGTTAAGTGACTTAACCAAACTGTCTCTCTCTCTCTCTCTCTCTCTCTCTCTCTCTCTCTCTCTCTCTCTCTCTCTCTGTCTCTCTCTGTCTCTGTCTCTCTCTCTGACTCTCTCTATATATCTCTCTCTCTATCTCCCTGTCTCTCTCTGTCCCTCTGTCTCTGTCTGTCTCTCTCTTTCTCTCTCTCTCTCTCACACACACACACACAGCTAGCAAACATTTGGGGATGATCTGAACATAGATCTTATTGACTCCATACCCACGTCTGTATGCACCGCACCATCTAGCAACCCTTAGAAATATAAAGACCAAAGTAGTTCCTTCCCTCAAGAGACTCACATTCTAATGAGGGAAAAAAATAACCAAACATGTAAATAACTAGGTGTATATAAGATATATACAAATATATAGACGAAGCTTCCTATACAGATAAAATCATATCCAGACCAAAAATAAAATAAAATAAAATAAAATAAAGAGGTAGCAGATCTGAGCAATATTGGGATGTAGTTGGCATTCAATCAGTTATTGAGGCAAAGGTGGGGAGCTTATTATCATTGTCCCAAAACAAAGCTCAGACTATATTGCACTAGCCAGAATGATGCTAAAATGAGTTCTTCTCAGCTATTTTCTTACTTCAATAAAGACCTCTTTTCCTGGTTCTCATTTATGGCTAGGAATGTGCCGACATCAGCAAATCCTTGGCTCTATGTAATGATGACACAATATAACTTAACCCTCTTTTGAGAAGTTCAAATTCCTCCCAGACATAATCCATTTCCCCCAAGAATACAGCCTCAAGGAGGTAAGAAATGATTGGTCAGGGTTCTGATGAAAAATCCCTGCAATGTGTACTTTTGAATCCTGTTCAGTTAAAGAAGACAGAGCAAGCATGTCAAAGAAATCACGTGGTAGGTCATTGTACCTCTTATATCCCACCGTCATTATGAGCCAGGGCACTCCAGCAAAATCCATTCCACCTATCAATTTGCAGCTGGACTGGATTTGGGTTCCTAAAGTGTTTACTTTGTACTATTCTTCACCAAGCAAAGGAAATGGTCCATTAGAAAAATGGAGAACTGCAAGGAAGGTCTCATTCTCACTGCTGAAGTGAATTCGCTGTAAGACACCTATGTTAGTCCAGCCTTGTCCCCAGCATCACAGAAGGTCCCCTGCCTCAAGCCCCAAACTGTGTCTCTCTGCCTACATTCCACTCACTTTTACCTCTGCTTCTTCTTTTTTTTTTTGCTTTCTGGAGGGCAATTGGGGTTAAGTGACTTGCAGCTAGTAAGTGTATCAAGTATCTGAGGCCGAATTTGAACTCAGGTCCTCCTGACTCCAAGGCCGGTGCTCTATCACTGCATCACCTAGCCACCCCTTTATCTCTACTTCTTGACTACCTCTTAGCTCAAACTCCTCCCCCTCTATCCAGGTCCAGCTGTTCACAGATAGCCACAGGTATCGTTAAGGTAGTAACTCCAATAAGCACTGACTCAAGATTAGTTGGCAGTCTCTGGTCTGTCAGTGCTTCTCCCAAGGTCAGCCAACAAGCTGAGTAAATGCAGAGGGGTCTGGAAGTCATAATCAATTCAAACCAATACTGGAGATAGAAGTGGGAGAGTGGCAAAGTATAGGCTCCTGACTATGGCCACCCTAATATGTGAGCCAAGCTTTGGACTAGCTATGGGGCAAGCCATGAATCTATCTATGTATGGAAGGGTTTTTCTGCTTGCTTTTTTAGTACAAATCAACTGAATTACCTGGAGGAAAAATTCTTCAGTATGGCAGTAAATAGTAATTTTTACCACATGCTTGAATAAAGTTTCATCAGGCACATATGGTTTCCTCATTAAGGAATCATGTGCCCTATTTATTTCCTTCTCTAAACACTTCTGTCTCATTGCACAGTCATGGGGTCAGATTTATTTTTTTCAACCAATCCTACTGAAAATGAACAATTCCCAACTTTGGAACATCACTTTTAAATAATGATCACTAATATTTACATGGTGCTTTGAGGTTTGTCAAGACACTGTGCTAAGCTCTTTACAAATATTCTCATTGGATCCTCTCGATCTCCTAGGAGGCAGATGTTATCATGATCTCCATTTTACAGTTGAGGAGACTGAGTCAGGCAGAGGTTTAAGTGACTTGCCCAGGGCTACACAGTTAACCAACATCTGAGGATGGATTTGAACTCAGGTCTTATTGACTCCATAGCCAGCTCTCTATGCCCTGTTCCTCTAAAAGATAAAAAGATAAGTCAGAAAAGTCTCTTCCCTCAAGGAGTTCATTACCTCATCATCATCAACCATCATTATTGTGTTGTGTATGTGTGTATCATTGAGTATGGTATTATTATTCATGTATTATAATGGTATTATGGGATAATTATTATTAATGTATTATTACATCATTTCATTTGATTTCCTCAATATCTCTGTGAGGAAGGCAGTATAGGTATCATTACCCCTATTTTGCAGATGGAGAGACTGAAACTTTGGAGAAGTAAATTGACTTGCCTGGAGTTATGCAGCTACTAAATATTATATATGGGACTTAGAATGATATATTTAGAGCTGAAAGGGACCTCTGAGGTTATTTAGTCCAACTCTTAATTTGCAGGTCATAAAGGTAGTAAGTAGCTGACCTGGGGTTTGAACTTAGGTCTTCTTGACTCTTAGTACATTGCTTTCACTGCTACAGAATGTTGGCTCAATGACTTAGGATAAGAGTAGATCACTTACAACGTTGGCTTACTTACAGTAAAGTTCCACCTGGACTCCTTTTTCCACTTTCTTGTCCCCACATGATGCTGTACACAGATAAAAATGCTCATTCTCAAGGCCAACCGGATTCATGATCAAGGTGGATTTGGTGCCCTCGTTGTGTGCCTTTCCCCCTATGGGGCTGTCTATCTGGGTTCTCCAGGAGATAAAGGGGGCCTCACAGCCCGTCGTGGTACAAGTCAATGCAAGAGAATCACCAATCTGAGCAACAATCTTTGGTCCTGGGGAGATTTCCACTGTAAGAGGTTTCACTGAAAGGAGAGAAGGAAAATGAGATATAAACCTGTGTCAAACTTTCTAAGATTCTCTTCCTTTTCATTCTACTTTGTTTCATTGATTACATCATATGGCCTTTAACTTCACACCTGAAAAAAGAAATTGCTCTCTTAAAATTTATTTTCCATGAGGAAAAGAATCCAATTTTTAAAAAATAGCCCAAGGTGACCCAAATGCACTCACTTGCTTAAAGCATTTAACGGGGTTGCAAAACAGAGTGAAGGAGCAGAGATAAGAATGGTTAAAAAAAAAGGTGGGGGTGGGGGCTGCCATTTTTACTTTACCAGGATGGAAGATTTGATGCAATGCAAGAGGATCAAAGAACTCTCCCTGGTTGCTGGGGCAACTAAACCTATCCTGATCCCATGTGGAAATGAAATGAAATCTGTGAGAAGAATTTATAAGCTTAGAAGTATGGAAAAGACAATAGTCGCTCATTTTACATCAGAAAGGATGCCTTGAGAACCTCGAACCTAAGACTTGAGTTCTAGTATTTCAGTTTCACACACATTTGAAATTAAAACAAAAATCACATTGGAAGCAAATCAAAAGCTAAGTTTTTGATGCGCAAACAATTCGTCTCTGTTAGTGTTAGCTTGTGCTCCTTTATGAACACATGAACCTGTTCTAAACTTAAATCCACAGTTGAAGACTCAACCCCATCACAGAACATGCCCAGTAACAAATTTTGGAAAGGAAGTGTTTTGGCAATTAGCCAAATTAGGCATCATTTCTGATGTGTACACAGGCCTTCTTTAGATGGCAGTTGTTTTGGGAGGAAAGGAGTTCTAAATCAGTACTTTCTGTTGACTCTAAAGAAATCCAGTGATTTTGCTGCTCTGAAGGTGACAGATGAAATGTCACAGGAGATAACAAAACCCATTGTGTTTGAGGATCTGTTTCAGATGAAGGAAGGAGAGCTTCAGTAAATAAGCTCTTCAAGTAATCCACACTTTCCCAGGGTTCCCTCTCGTCACAAGAAAAGGCAACTTTGATATTCAAATTTCTCTGTGTGTATGCCTAAGTCCTTAGCTGAGACATCCTAATATCTTTTAAAGAAAGTTCATCTCACATGGCCCCAACACACTGAAAGTAAAAATACATTTCCATAGTGCCTTAGGGTTTGTAACTTGCTTTCCTCATGGCAGTGTGTAGGGTAGGTAGTGCCATTATTATTATTCATATTTGGCAGATGAGGAAAGTAAGGCTTAGAGGATAAATGACTTACTCAAGGTAAGTCCAGTAAATATCAGAGGTGGAAATTGAACCAACCAAGTCCAGCACTCTTTCTACAACACCATTCTGCTTTTCCAATGATGTACTTTTAGATTATCCCTTTAAAAGGAGAGGTCTCCTTCAAGACAATGACTACAAATCAGTTTTGAAATTTTTATTCTTATATTTGAAGTTGGACATTTAAAAAATGGATCTGATTATTTCTTTGTGAGCCTTCTTAGATCATTCAGTGAAGTATTAAGACATATTGAATCTTGGCTCTTACACTTCCTGCCTTTGTGACTTTGGTAAAACCTTCATAGGTCTTAATTACCCCATTGAGGGGGTTGGACTAGATGCCTTCTAAGGTCTCTTTGTCAAAATCTGTGATTATACAATCTCTTAAAAGTTAATTAATTTTGGTTTCACAGTATATAAATTTCAAAATATATCTTTATCCCTGCTCTACAAAGCAAGCATTTCCTTATAACAAAGATTTAAAATTTTTCAAACACAACTGTTCAGCAAAATCCAAACAAAACATTGACCCTGTCTGATAATATATGCAATATCCCATAGCTACAGACCACTGTGCCCTCTATCCACTCCTTGCAATGAAGGGAGGTTCATTTTTTCCTCTACTCTAGAGTCAAGGTTGGTCATTATAATTACACAGCAATTAGTTTTATTTCATTTTTCTTTCCATTTATTTTGCTGAAATTATCATGTATATTATTTTCTTTGCTTATTACATTCTGCACTGACTTATATAAGTTTTCCATGTTTCCTTGAATTTTTTGTATTAATTGTTTCATATAGTACAGTACTATTCCATTACATTTATATACAAAAATTTGTTTAATCATTCTTCAATCTTGATCTACTTTGCAGGTTTTTGTGATCAGAGAAATGGTAACAATAAATATGTTTACATCTGATGGGAGTTTTTCTCACTGACAACTTTGGGATATATGCCTAGCTGTGAGATTTCTGGATCAACATTTTAGTCACTTTTTAAAGCATAATTACAAATTGTTTTCCAAAATAGTTGGATCAGTTCACAACTCTACCAACTGTATTTCTTCAGCCCTTCCAATTATGACTATTTCCATCTTTGCCAATTTTCCAAGTTTTTTCAATTTTTCTTATTATTAGCGATTTGGAGCAGTCTTTCCTATAGTTGTTAACAGTTGCTTTTCTTTTGAGAACTCTTTGTTCATATCCTTGTCCACATATCAATTAGGGAATGACTCTTAATTATATATTTGTGTAATTTCTTATATAACTTAGATATAAGGTTAGTTAACACAAAGATCTTTTTACCCAATTGACATTTCCCCCTCTTATCTTAGCCCCAGAGTCATAATAATATGGACTAAATCTCTGGGTACAAAAACTTTTTCAGACCATTGTTATGATAGTTTATAAATGACTGGCATAGGAGCCTTCAGTTTTAGCTTCATAGCCTGAAGGACTTAACACAGCTCTTAAAAATCGGCCACTTCCTTCCTCTTCACTTTTGAGATGGGACAGGTTTTATTAGAAAGCTAAGTTATTCCAGGAGGCAATTTTAGCACAGTCTTTTTATTAACTCAGTACATTCAAGGGCTCCTTGGGAATTAACCTTTTGCAGCCTGAGATAAAAAAAAATCATTTAGCAGTAGTATAAATCTTAGAATATATATTTTTAAATTCTTGTTTAGGTTCTATGACTGTTACGATTATTAGCCAATTGCATAATGGAATTTAACTCATTTGACTCACCTACAGTTATTTCCACCTCTTTTCTACTTTTCCCAAACTGGTTCTTCGCTTCACACACATAAGTTCCAGAATCTTCCTTCCTCATGCCCACTAAAGTAAGTGTTGCATTCTCAGAAAGAGGCAGTGGGTCCTCGCTGTCCCGTTTCTTACTCCAAAAGATCTGTGGGGGTGGCAGGCCCTCACTGGAACAGGTCATTGTCACGGAATCCCCTTCTTGCACAGTGTTGGAAGGGGTGATGGAAATGATTGTGTTCTTGGGTACAACTGAAAGAGGTAAGGCCACTGGGTTAGCTGTCATTGTCCTGTATGTCAGAACAGTGGGGGTACAGGGCAGCTCTCTCTTCTCACAGATGGTGACCTGAGGGTTTTAGGAATGTGGTTCCTCTAAATTGTGTTTATTCACATATACTGATTACTTTAACCCATCCAATGAGCAAGAAAAGTGGTTTGTGAGCCAAAATGTGGACATTTAAGCAAAATCCAGTTCACCTAGTTTTAGGAGGCTTTTGGAAATTTAGGGGGAAGGTTTTTTGTTTTGATAGATTGTTATTTGTGTAGATGCAGCTTCTGAAAAATAATATTTATATCATGTTAAGGTTTGCAAAGAGCTTTATATATGTTATGTCAATTAATCCTTACAACAACCCTGTAGTTGTAGATTGGTGGTTTAAGGGATTTTTTTGGTAGACCAATGTGTGTATAGAATTAGTTTGTCAAGCACTTTACATTTGTAATGTTCAGTCATCCTCACAACAACCTGGAGGGATAGGTGCTATTATTATCAACCATTTTTAAAGATCAGGAAACTGAGACTGAGAAAAGTTTAAGTGACTTGCCTAGTATTACACACTTAGTGTCTGAGACAGGATTTGAACCCAAATCCTCTGGGCTCCAGATATAGTGGGATGGCCAGTATGCCAACCTAGTGTCCAAGTGAAAGAGGCCAATTAACTTATTGAAAAAAATAATCCCTCTCATCTGAATTATTCAGATTTGCTCTTATTTGCTAAGTGTGAGGTTTACTCCAAAATCAGATTCCTTCCTCTTTACTTTAGCAAATTCACTTTCAGCTTGACCACCAACACTCCATAGAAGAGATTGCTTCCGTTAATATAGGACAGCACCTAGTCTTAAAAGGCTGGCTAGAGAAGAGGTATCAAACACACTGCCTCCAGTGATAGAGGATACACTGTGAGACACATTCAACTGACATTAATATGGACAAATTAGATGGGCAAAATCAGTCCCTAAGTGGGGAGCTGTTGAGAACTGCCACAGCAATTTGTCCAGGCCAGTGTACCCTTTCTATAACCACTCAGCAAAAAGACTTGAATTAGGAATAGTGTTAAATGAAAGTAAACAAACAACTCTGACTTTATAGACCAGATACTAAATTCATTGTCAGTCAAATAGAGGCATAAGATCTCACAAAACCTGTGGTCATGTCTGAAATGTACTTATGAAATGTACTTACTGTTCACCTGAAGTGTCTGTGTAGTTCTCCTTTCTTTAGGCTCAAACTCCAATTCATCAATAGGTAACTTAGCCACACAAGTGAGGGATTTTCCCATGTCTTCTATGGTTGGGGTAAAGCTCATCTTCAAACCCTTAGTCTCCAAGTTCCCTTCAGCATCCTCCACAATTTCATGTAATTCCTCAGGATGATGAGATCCTTCCTTCCAGAATTCCATCTCCAGTCGCTCTGGGGGGTATACCTTTGGGACCTTGCAGGTGACAGTGACAGGGCTTCCAACAATAAGGGGGCCACTCATCTCAATCTCAGGATCTCTGGGGAAAGCTTCAAATACCAAAATAAACCTAAGTACGGATAAGATTTTTTTCTGGTGTTTACGTAGGATGATTTAAATAAATAATTTTTTCATGTGCACAATAATAGCATATATTCAAAATCCTATCATTTCACCAATATGGATATATCTCCTATTGATGCAAGTTATCATCCCTTTTATGTCTTAATAGACATTTTTTTAAGTTCTGTGGCCTAAAACAAAGCAAAACAAAACAAAAACATCCCCTCATAGCTAATAAGATTGTAAGTTCCTTGAGGGCAAAACCTGTCTTTTACCTTTTTTTTTGGTATCCCTACTGCTTGACACAGTGCCTGGAACATAGTAGGTGCTTAAGAAATATTTATTAAGTGGTGAAACATCTCTAAGCTTTTCTAGGCTGGTCCTTAGATAACAGACATGCAATCCCTTGCTGGCCAGAAATGGAAAAATCTTCTGTCATTTTCTTTTACCTACTAACTCTTATACTCCATTGACATAAGTTTTTAGACCCTAGTATACCTACAAGCCACAAGGAGTCATCATTTTAGGACTCTAGAAAAGAAATAGTAGCACAGAATTAGTTAAAATTCATACTACATTTCTTCATCCAGACCCTGTTATTTTTTCCAGTAAATACATTTTCTGGAGACTTTAAAAATAGATACTCCTATCATTTTTCATAGATTCTATGGTAAAGAGTCTGGGGACAGTTCGATCAGTTAATCAGTTGAGAAGTACTTATGAAGTACCTTCTATGTGTCAATCACCGGGGATACAAAAACAATGGAACAAAGCCCACTCCCAAGGGGTTTACATTCCATTAAGGAGGGGGGCAGCATGTATACATATGGTACAAAATACATACACTACAAGCAGATGATAATTCCATGAAGGTGGAGGATTGTCAAGAAAGGTCTCCTATAGGAAGTTCTGAAGGGAGCTAGATACCCTTAGAGGTGAACGTGAGGAGGGGATTTACTCCACTGGGCTAGAAAAAACAATTTTAATGGCTAATGAAAAGATGTGATCTGTAAACAGTGACATGGAGACATCACCTACATCCCATCAGTCAAAATAATGAGCGTGAGGAGATTAGCAAAATCCTAGAAGGACAATGATGATGATGAACAATTATAACAATAACTGACATAAAGCTCTTTAAAACTTGCAGAAGTGCTATTCACTTAATCTATTTAAACCTCGCTGCACAGTCAGACATATACAACTGGCCTTAAAATGCCCATTTTACAGATGGGCAAACTCAGTCCCTAAGCTTATCTATATTCATATAATGCGGTGGGATTTGAACCCAGGACTTGCTGATTCCAAGCACAGCCTTCTAGCCGCTATATCATGGTCTGTTTCTCACTAGACAGAAAGATGCAAAAGTGATCTGTTCTCAACTCTTTCCATATTGAAATACTACATCTTTTCTCCAGTTCCTATTTATGGTTAGGAATATGCCAACCACAGGATATCCTTGGTTCTGTATAATAAGATGATACTATATAATTCACCTCCCTTTTGAATAGTTCAAGTAGAGAGAGAATCAAATTCATCCTGAATATAGTCCTGGGGGTTGAGACAGGCTTAGTTTGAATTACTGTTGTATAATACCTATGTGTTCTAAATCCTGCTGCTTGAAGCAGGGTAGAGAAATCAAGTCAGGGAAATCATGGGGTCACTTTCACACTATTTCCCATCATTACAGGGGAGTAGAAAGGACACACATTTGTCCTGCTTTGAGGCTCAATCTTTCACTTTTGATTGATCTATGCAAGACAAATAAATGGACCGATTTGGATCAAACCCCTTCTCTTCTCTGGGTCTCAGTTTCCTCATCTCTGAAATTAGGGGTTGGGCTATCAAAGTCACTTCCAGTTTCATCAATCTTCGATTCAGTGATTTGCAAAGAGGAGGCAGTGTGTATCTTCTCCCATAAGGCATCTATGCTAGTCTTGATTTTGACCCAGTCTCACAAACTTTCCCAAAGCCCAGTTTTCCATCTCTGACTACTCTCTTCCCACCTTGGTATCTATTTCCTGATTTTGCTCGTTAGGAACACAACACCACTTCTGCCTAGTTCTTATTCCCCCAAAACAGACAAAGGTGACTGACACATCTGGACTGGAAAGATAAATGAGGGAAGATTAGTTAGGTTAGGAATCTGTTGAAAGCAAAAGAACCTTTCCAGGAATAGGTGACTATATTGAAAAACTGCTGTGTTAATGGCAAAATAAAAACTGGAAGAGTATGGCCAGCCTCTATAATAAGATATATACCTATTAATGGGGGGCGAGTAGGAGGAAAGGGAAAAAATGTAGAATGAAGGAATGTGAATACAAAGGTTCATCTCTACTACTGCATGTTAATGAATTGGATTGTCTGTCAATGAGTTTGATGAGAGATGGATGGAGAACTGGCCTCTAAGCCAAGAAGACCCTAGTTCAAGTCCTATCTCTGAAACATCCTAAGCTTGGCTAAGTCACTTAACTTCTCAGCCTTCTAAGTAACTCTCTAAGTTACAACTTACAGTCAAAAGTTGCATAGAAAAGCACTGGTCTGCACTGGTAGAAGGAACTTCCATACCAGGGAGATTCCTATATTAATACAATCACAATTCCAGTATCTGTCTCAATAGTCCCTGCTCTAAAGGAGCCTATATTCTACTTGCTGGGGGAGAGGAAGTACATAAATATGGAACCACAAGGTCAGGAGGGGGAAAGTGAGTACTACAAATTGAGGGAATCCAAGAAAGCTACAAGAAAGATCGGATTTTGAAGAAAAATAAATAAAAGAAAGAAAGAAAGAGAGAGAGAGAGAGAGAGAGAGAGAGAGAGAGAGAGAGAGAGAGAAAGAGAAGGAAAGAAAGAAAGAAAAGGAGAAAGGAAGGAAGGGAGGCAGGGAGGAAGGGAAGAAGAAAGAGAGAAAGAGAGAAAGAAAGAAAGAAAGAAAGAGAGAAAGAAAGAAAGAAGGAAGGAAGGAAGGAAGGAAGGAAGGAAAGAAAGAAAGAAAGAGAGAAAGGAAGGAAGGAAGGAAGGAAGGAAAGAAGGAAGGAAGAAAGGAGGGAAGGAAGGAAGAAAGAAAAAGAAACAAACAAACTCTTAGTTTAACAAGTAGTTTCTTCCCTGGCTTCAGTAAAATAATTCAGGAGAAAGACATGGTTCATCATTAAAAATACATGTACCCTGTTTACTCTTCCATCTAACACATTCCCCCCCATCCATCCCCTGTGGAATAGTCATGTATTCATTTTCCCCCAACTAATCTCATTGAAAACAAATAGTTTTCAATGTTATAATATCACTTTCAAAGAGTAGATCACTTACAATAGAGCTCCACCAGGATTCCTCTCTCTACTTTCTTGCTTCCACATGCAGCCATACACAGATAAGAATGTTCATTCTCAAAACCAACAGGATCCATGGTCAAAGTGGACTTGGTCCCTTGATTATGCGTTTTCGCCCCCAGGGGGCTGTCTATCTGAGTTCTCCAGGAGAAAGTAGGGGCTTCACAGCCAGTCACAGTGCAAGTCAGTTTGGTGGAACCACCGATGTGAGCAGCGATCCTGGAACTTGGGCCAACCTCAATTTTCAGATCTTCAGCTGAAAAGGAAAAAAGAAAAGAAAATTTACCACCAGCTTCTAAATTAGTATTCCTCTCCCTTTTATTCTCTCTGGGAATCTGGGCAAAATGTCATACATCAGCTGTCCTGTTCAAATAACTTGAATCTCCCAGGTAGGTATTAAAAAATACAATGAAGGGTGTTGTCAAGAAAAATGTTGGAATCATCTTCCTTAGTAAAAGATCAATGACTAAGGCTTAGACTTGGCCACTATTTCTCAAGGTCTTTTTGATACATTTCCTTACAAATTTGTTTTCCTCACAAATATGGGAAACTAACAAAGAGGTACCACAAGGAAGAACCAAAATTATTGATTCCACATGGGAAATCATATTCCAAATAAGTTTCGTTTCAAGGCTCTCCCCATGCTGGACCACTGACGCATAGCTAAATTCAACAGCTCTTTGAAAACTAAGTTCAACAAAGTTTTCCTCTATCTTTAAAAACCACGGTACCATTTTAAACCACAATACTGAGGAGTCTGAAATCAACCCTGCAGCTCAGATGGATGCAGGCAGGCAAAAGAAATGAAAGGAGAAAAACTCACATGCAGCAAATACCATCCAAAGGAGATTCGTGGCCAGGACAGTCCCGAGCTTTTGTCCACACATTTTGTATGTTGTGATAGAGGAAATAGCGAGTCCAAACTACCCACTCTCTGTGCTACCTGAAGAAAGCCAGGGACTGTCTGCAGCTTCCAAAGTGAGTGCAGCTGGGTAAGCAATGGAGGAAAAGAGTCTGCTCTTTATAAAGGGTCTTGCAGCAGAGGCGGAGGGAAATCCCTTAACGGGGAAACCCAGAGCAGAGCCAAGAAAAAAAAAAAAAGACTGACCCAGAGCCAAGTTCCTCAATATTAACCCTTTGTACTGCTCTAGGGGCCAAATCACAGGCATCTGCACATTCCAAGCTTGCTTTCCAGAAATAAACAGAAGTTTTAAATTCAGGAACTGCTTTGAATTGGGGCACAAAAGACCCCTAGATTATAGCAAAGATATGTTGCAATTCACCACTGTAGGACAATCATATTCTTTAGGCTAGGAAGGAAGGGAGTTTGGGGGCTTTTTTTAAAAGAAAAAATCCCAAATCTTTCTACTGGGTGATGGACTTCTGTGTCAGATAAATAGATAGATAGATGGATGGATGGATGATTAGATGGATAGATAGAAAGATAAAATTTTCTTTATGAAAAATTAATTGTATTCTACTTTTACATGCCTCTGCATGGAAAATTCAATGAATTATTTCCTTTCCTATTAATAGAGGTATAGGAAGGATGACTGAAAGGTGAAGTATACGGGGCCTGATAAAAAGGCCCCGTATACTTCATATAATATGGAGGGGTCGTGGTCTGCATGGGTGGAGGGATGTCTCTACACTAATGAAATCATGGATTGTAGAAAACAGGACATTTCAGGCTGAAGGTGTTAGTTTTCTTAAGTATCGCTGAAAGAACTAGAGTGTCAGAAACCCTGAGTTTAAATCTCATCAACAATATTTGCTTCTTGACCATAAGCATTTATAAAATAGAGATAATACTTCTCTCAGAGTGTTATTTTGAAGATAATGCAAGGTGCTTTACACCTGAAAGTGCATCAGAAATGTTGGTATTCTTATTGCTGTTGTTATTGTTGTGGTTGTGGTTGTGGTTGTCCTGGGCCATCTCTGGTTGTCCTGATCTGTATCTGGCCACTGGACCCAGAAGGCTCCAGAGGAGAAAGTGAGGCTGGTGACTTTTAATAGCCCTGCCTCACTTAAATCCAATTCACTTGCTAGTCATGGTATCATCTTCCTGATGTCACAGTCATCTTCAAGAATGTAAGACTTAGGAGTGACTAGGGGTCACAGTGAATAGAGCACAGCTCCTGGAGTCTGGAGGACCTGAGTTCAAATCCTGCCTCGGGCACTTAACACTTACTAGTTCTGTGACCTTGGGCAAGTCACTCAACCCAAATTGCCCTGCCTTCCCCTCTCCAAAAAGAGGAAAAAAAAGAAAGAAGAATGAAACACAAACCACCCCCACCACAGCTACTTTTTTTTTTTAAAGCAATTGGAGTTAAGTAACTTGCTCAAGGTTACACAGCTAGTCATTATTTATGCGTGGGTGCTCATTTTCTGAGGCCGGATTTGATCTCGGGTCATCCCAACTCCGAGGCCGGCGCTCTTACTCACTGCGCCACCTAGCCGCCCCTTTAGGGAAATCGGGGTTAAGTAACTTGCCCAAGGTCACACGGCTAGGTTTTTGTTTTGTGTGGATTAAGTGTCTGAGGCTGGCTCCGAACTCAGGTCCTTCTGACTCCAGGGCCGGCGCTCTATTCACTGGGCTACCTAGCCACCCCTCGCAGCTACTTTCTTAAGAAATGGAAAACCACTCAGTCAACCAATTGTTTACCAGTTGTCTCCATGATATATAAAGATTCGATTAAATCTTTTCTCTGAATCGACTACATTTTTTTTCAAATGAACTGAATGAGTTTGATATTGCGAAGAGGTGGCCCTAAACCTGCAAAACTCTCTCCAGTCTAATACCAAACCAAGAAACCCACACTGTAACCCTCAAGCAGGACTAAAATACAATTTTTATGGGAAATTATGTTTCTTTGGAAATCCCAAGACCTCAAGAAGAATTATGTACATATAAAACTTTCACAGTTCACCTTGGAATTCAGGACAACCAAGCGTGTAACTCTTTCCTCTCTTCAGGAAGTAAGGATGCATTTCAGGAAATTGGCAGGAATTTAAAACTTTGGGAAATAAAAAACTACAGGAAGGAAGGGCTATTTATTTGGCAAAGTCCGTTTTAGCATAGTTTATCTGTGGCCTTTCTGTCAGCGTAAGAAAAATGTAAGCTAGTACTTAAGAGTCTGTATTTTCCTTGGTGTGGGCAAACCCTCAGCTAATGTAAATTGCCACACTTCTGTTTCTTAAGACATGGTCTTCATGAGATACTGTGGCCAGACAAGGGAATACCCTAGTGCAGGGGTGGGAAATCTGTGGCCTCGAGGCCACATGTGTCCCTCTCAGTCCTCAAGTGCAGCCCTTCCAAGGGTCATATTTGTGGACCTAAAGGACCACATGTAGCCTCGAGGCTGCAGGTTCCCCACCCCTTCAACCATCTGTCAATAAGCCTTGGGCATGCTTTGCTAGGCCAGTTCTCATTTGTTAGAACCAGTCTATTGTTGGGACCGTATTCAAACCCACTCTAACTTGGTAGGACCTGGTGTCATGGTGTCATGGTTTTAGAGTGAGAAGGGGACTTTGAGGTCATCTAGTTGAACCCCCTTATTTTACAGATGAGCAAACTGAAACTTAGAAATGTTAAGTGACTTGCCCAGAGTCACATTAGTAACAAGGGTCTGGACTTGACTTGAATCTAAGTCTTCTGATCCCAAATCCAGTGCCTTTCTTGCATAGTCACATAGAACCCTCTAGGTCACAATGAGGTTATTAGAGTAAGGCTTCGATGGAGAGAGCTCTATTATCTTAATAGTCTTGTGATTTCATGTTACAGTGGAACTCCCGGTGTGAAAACGCCCTTCAGTAATAGACATCAGCAACTCATCTGTAACTTATATTAGAGAGCTGCTGAGGGCACTAACAGATTGAATGACTTGCAAAAGGTCCCATGGCTAGTGCACATCACTTACAGAACATGAATGAATTCAAATTCTCCAGACTCCAAGGCAGGCTCTTCAGCCTTAATACTTTCCCACCTCTAATTGAGAGTTCAAGATAGCACTGAAAAAAAAAGAATTTGAGGATGTAGCATCAAATACATTACTGAATCATGGTGTGGAAAGATTATAGGAAGCAGGTTGCTAAATGTGAGAAAATATAGTGTTACTTTTTGTAACACAATTTAGAAGTCAATCATATATGTTTTCACTCAAGATTCAGTTCATAAATTAACATACAGAACTTCAGTTGGGTGAAGGTTACCTTTGTCTTCCCACCCTCCCCTGGTAGTCTGCTAGTGTGGATTGCGGATTGCAACTTGATATGGGTCTACGGTATGATGTGCCAAAGAACCCAGTGCTATCCAAGAGTTTGTCAAAAGAACATTGGAAATAGTACCCAAGTACTCTGACCCCATAGGACCACACCCAGAATATTGAGTTCAGTTTTAGGTCTTCTTAAAGTACATTTATAAACTGGAGTGAATCCAGAGAAGAACAAGATGGTGAGGGGACTGGAGACCATGTTATGCTAGAGTCAGTTCAAAGAAATGAGCATGTTTATCACAGAAAAGAAATTACTTGGGAGTAGTAAGAGTTGTTGTTTAAAATAAGGGATAAGAACTGTTCTGTTGTGTCCCAAAAGGCAAAAATCTAGAGTCCTGCCTACCTTTCCAGGCTAATTGTGTATTACTTTCCTTCATTCATTTTCTGTTCCAGATAAACTAGCCTTCATTATATTGTCCATACAAGGACATTCCATCTCTTGTCTCCATTCCTTTGAACCAGTTGTTGAATTGTTTCTTATGCCTGGAATGCACTCCCTCTTTATCTCTACCTTGTGGCATCTCTACCTTCAAGGCTCAACTCTAGTGCACCTCATACATAAAGCCAATCCTAATGCCCCAGTTACTAAAGCACCCCCTTCTCTCCAAATTACTTTGCATTTAGTTTGTACATATATACTAAATACGTCTCTGTGTACCTGTTTCCCTCGTTCCTTGAAGCCAAGCATTGTATTACTTTTGTCTTTAACATAAGTGTCTGGCATGTAGGAGGTGCTTCATAAAAGCTTATTAAAGGAAAGAACTAAGAGCAAATGGGTAAAAGTTGCAGAAAGGTTTGATGTTTCAGGGTGGGGGGAACTTTCTAATAATTTGAACCATTTCAAAGTGGAATGAGTTGCCTTGAGAGATAAGCAGGCTTCATTAAAAATCTGCAAGTGGAGGCTGGATAACCACATGATAAAAATATTACAAAGGAGATTCTATCCCAGGAGGAATACGCTAAATTAGATGAATTCTTGGGTACCACCAGCTCTTAGATGCTAAGACCATGAGCTTCTAATCCAATCTGTTGCTGTTGTTCAGTTGTTTTTCAGTCATATCTGACTCTGTGACCCCATTTGGGTTTTTTGTTTTTTTTTTTGGCAAAGATACCGTAGTAGTTTGCCATTGCGTTCTCCAGCTAATTTTGCAAATGAGGAAACTGAGGCAGAGTTAAGTGACTTGTCCAGGGTCACACAGCTAGTAAATGTCTGAGGCCAGATTTTAACTAAGAAAGAGGAATATTCCTGACTTCAGTCCCAGCATTCTATTCACTGCTTTCATAGACACTTCTAGTCTTCTCCAATTCACTGCAGGTAATTTAGAATGAAAGCTGGGGCAGAACTCTTAACTTTTAGCACAACCTATCAGGGGACGGATGTACCAGGCACTGTGCTAAGCACTGGAGATACAAAGAAGGGCAAAAGAAAGGATGAGGGGAGAAGTTCAGACAGTGGATTTATATTCTAAAAGGGGGAAACCAAGAAAGGAAAATTGAGAAGTAGGAAGGAAGTGGAAAGAGAATGGGGATTTACCCTATAAAGATTCTCTTTCTCACAAGCTACTGATTTGCCCAGAAATAGGAGTGGGGTTTTTCTATAGGTAAGCTACAGATTTGAACCTAAGTTTTCTCTGCCCCAAAGAGAATTGTGCTGTGTCACACTACTTCCGTTATTGGAAAGACTAAGTTTCTTGTGTCTCAAATAATTAAGCATCTCAGCTGTGCTACCTGCTTGAGATCAGAGAGATCTCAGGAAGTCATTTAACTTGTCTGGATGTCAGTTTTCTCATCTGTACCATGAGGGGGTTGGACTAGATGAGCTTTGAGGTCCCTTCCAGCCCCAAATCAAGGAAGCAATATGCTGCTTTACATATAGATTATTTCACTTGCTTCTTACAATAATTTGCTTTGTTTTTCATTCATTTCAATCATGTTCAACTCTTTGTGACCTCATCTGGGGTTTTCTTGGCAAAGATACTGGAGTGGTTTACCATTTCCTTCTCCAGCTCACTTTACAGATGAGGAACTGAGGCAAATTGAGCTAAGTGATGCCCAGGGTCACACAGCTAGGAAGTGTCTGAGACCAGATTTGAATGCACAATGATGAGTCTTCCTGACTTCAGGCCCAGCACTCTATCACCTGGCTGCATACAGATGAGGAAATCAAGTGTCTTGCCCCGTGGTCACACAGCTATCCTTAGCAGCAGGCTTTGATCACAGGTATCTCCTGATTTCAAGGACAATGTTCTTTTCATAACACAACAGTCCTTTACTATTCAAGTAATTAAATTTTCAAAGATAACCATGTTTTAAGAAGACCCCAGAGCATTACTTGATATGAGATTTTATCCTTTTCCCAATACATTTCACATATAATGCTTAACAAACCCTTGAGATAGATGAGGGGAGGCAATTATTATACTGATTCAATAAATGAGTAAATGGTTTTCTTGGTTCCTTTGTCTATAACTAGCCTAATGGCACACAGAGGATACCAGTGGCAGAGTGAGACCAGCCTCCAAGTACGTACCTCCTATTTCAGATCATTTCCATGACACTATACTATTTTTTCCATCAAAATAATTCCAACCAATTTACTACAAGACCTAATTTGGTTCTTTTCCCAGACCATATCAAGGAAGACTCTTGTTGACTTTTGTTTTACAAGTTCCTAGGATAAGACACCATTAAAAGAAAACTATTTTTAACACCTCAGCCCATGAATTCATAAAATTAAATTTCCATTTGCAAGTCACAGATTCCTTACCAGCCCAGTGAGCACATCAGCAAATTATGGTGCCTACAAAATAAATAAAACAAATACCAAAAACTCCCTGCTTTACAGCTATGTGTGTTTTTCTTGGCACAGAGCACAAGTCATGGAAATTCCAAGACTCTGATATAAAAATGTAAGTTTGCCTATAATTTGCCCACTTAGAGGAAAAAAGGGGGCTTGTGGTGAATATCCTGTTTTTAAGCCCTTGTTTATGAAGTCGGTTTTTGTTCCAGGACAAATAGTGTCGAGACTGAAAGATTAAAATGCTAAAAAGGAATTTAGATCCCATTGTTGTTCAGGAGACACAAGCTTGTTTTCTTAAAAGCCCCTAATGGAGGCAGCCCCTAGTCTTGGTAATAACTGGAGACTCAGAAGTAAAAGGCCCTACTTCTGGCCCCAGAACTAAGTCCCGGTGGAACCTTGGGCAAATGACTTTACTTCCTTGTCCCTGTTTCATCATTTATTAATCAGGAAGCCTCAGAATAAGAGAGGATTTCAGAGGCCATCCATATAATCTAATCTGCAGCTTAGTGTAGTATGGAACAAAAAACTGACTTGGAGCCAAAGGGTCTGGGTTTGAATCCTGACTCTGTTACTGGCTGCTGTATAACCTGAGGAAAATCACTGCCCCCTTTGGGGCCTGAGTTTCCTAATCTGTGAAACTTTTTGGTTTCAAGACCCCTTCATACTCTTGAACCAAAATTATTGAAAACCTCCCTCAAAAAGAGCTTTTGTTCATATACTGATATTTATCAAATTAAAAATGAAAACATTTTAGTATTATTATTTTAACTTTATGAATATTATTTTTCCAATTACATGTAAAAACAATTATTATTATTCATTTTTTAATTGTATGTTCCAAATTCTCCTCTCCCTCTCATTGAGAAGGCAAGCAATTTGATATTGGTTATACGTATGCAATCTTGAAAAATATATTCCCATATTAATCAAGTTGTGAAAGAAAATACAAATCCTTCCTCCTTCCCCACCCCACCCCCCCAAAAAAACAAGGAAAAAACAAAGTGAAAAGTAGTATGCTTTAATTTGCATTCAGATTATATCAGTTCTTTTTCTGGAGGTGGCTAGCATTTTTTGCCATAAGTCCTTCAGAATTGTCTTGGATCATTGTCTTGATCATTGTACAAAACTGTGTTACTGTATATGATGTTCTTTTGGTTCTCCTCCCTTCACTTTGCATCAGTTCATGTAAGTCCAGGTTTTTCTGAAATCATCTTGCTCATCATTTTTATAGCATAATAGTATTCCATCACTGGGGCAGCTTGGTGGCCCAGTAGAATAGAGCACCTGCCCTGGAGTCTGGAGGACCTGAGTTCAAATCCTGCCTCAGACACTTAACATAAAAATAGCCGTATGACCTTGGGCAAGTCACTTAACCCCAATTGCCCTACCTTCTCCCCTCCAAAAAAAAATAGCATTTCATTACAGTCATATACCACAACTTGTATAGCGATTCCCCCAATTGATAGGCATCCCCTCAATTTCTAATTTTTTGCTACCACAGAAAGAGATACTATAAATATTTTTGTACAAATAGTTCCTTCTGCCTTTCCCCCCTTTTATCCCTTTGAGATGCAGACTGATAATGGCATTGCCAAATCAAAGGGTATGCGTAGTTTTATAGCCCTTTTGGCATAGTTCCAAATTGCTCTCTAGAATAGTTGGATCAGTTCACAATTCCACCAACAATACATTGGTGTCCCAATTTTTCCACATTCCCTCCAACATTTATCATTTTCCTTTTATTGTCATATTAGCCAAGCTGATAAGTATAAAGTGCTTAGTATTATTATGAAAATAGTTTATTGCCCTGAGGATACCTTAGGGACTACACTTTGAGAACTACTGGACTATGTTTCTGGTCCTTCCTGGAAGAAGAACCCTAGTATAACATTCTAGACAAATGGCCATCCATTTAGTCTTTGCTTAAGGACTCAAGTGAGGGAAGCTCACAACCCTCCAATGGAGGAATCCCTATTATAACAAATCTGCCAAGATATTGTCCAGACTCTACTTAAAGGCCTCTGAGGAGGAAGAACTTCCCACCTCTGGAGGCAGATTTGATTCTTTGTGACTTATACCCATTACCTAGTTCTCCACTCTGAGGCCAAGGGGAATGAGACTTTTGGATGATAAATGAAATTTGTGGACTAGATGACCTTTAAGATTCCTTCTAGCTCTAACCTTCTATAATTTTAGATGTGTAGGATTAGGAAGGGTAAGGGAATAAGCATTTATATAGCTTCTACTATGTGCCAGGTACTGCGCCAAGCACTTTTTGACAAATATTATCTCATTGGAACCTTATTGAGGTTCCAGTGGAACCCACAATAACCTTTTGAGGTAGGTGCTATTAGATGACTCTAAGGTCCTTTCCACATCTAAATCTATGATCCCAAAGGGATCATTCTCAAGGGATCATACAAACCACCTACTCTGATATTTTTCAGTACTGCCTTGTATGTGTGTGTTGAGACTGGGGGTCTCCCAATTGGAGAGGCCCTTCTTGTGTTTCCTTGAGCCCAGTTTCTGACTCATGACTTAAAAGCAGAGCAAGTAGAGGACTATGCCAATATTAATCATCAACCTTAAGCCTCCAATCATCAACTGAACTTACTGTTACTCTGCCTGGATTTGCTCCCCATGATTAGCATTCCCCATCCCCTCCTGCTCCTTATATTATGCCTGATACTACCCCCCCCATGCCAAACAAATTCCTCTTCCCAATCTCAGCTGTCTGATTGCTCATTCCTATTCCTGTCAACCTAGTCCAGATCTTCCCACCCTTTCAATTGTCCCATCTAGAGCGCCAGCTCCATAATTAACACTTGCTTTCATTTTAAACCTCTTTCTTTTTTACTTCTTCCATAGTTTGGCATTCAATGAGACCTGACCCTCTCCTGATGTTGCTTCCTTCATCACCCTTTCCCATACTGGTTGCACTTTCACTTATGATCCTGTGTTCCCCATTGCCACCTCGAGACCCTCAATCATACTTTGATAAGCTCCAACTCTGATAAAATCCAACCCCACCATTCTCTTCCTTCGTTCCTATACACATGCTGCTTAATGAAACTGAAGGAAATCACAAAGCTGTGATGACTAGGTCCACTATAAATTACGCTTAGCTAATCTCAAATGGGCCTTATAATGAGGCAATCTTGCTGTTCCTCCCAAATTCTCTATCATACTCACTATAGTGGTTGTCCTAAACTTTTTCTTCTCTCCTTATGTTTTCCCATGCCCCACCTCTTCTGATGAGAACCTCAACTCATACTTTATTTAAAAAATTAGGCCATTGACCCAGAACTTTCTCTTTTCTCTTCATCTCACATCATTCAGACATCTCCTTTACCCCTATACCACATGAAGAGGTGGTCTTTCTCCATTCTAAGGCAAACCCATCAACTTGGACCCTTGAATCCATGTCTTCTTCAACAGAATGTCCCCTTTATCATCTTTCTCTCTCCTTAATTCTGAATCTCTCCTATCCACTGGGTTGTTTCCTGCTACCTACAAACACATTCAATTATTCTCATTCTTAAGAAACCCTGACTTGAATCTACCATGCTTGCTTACTGTAATCCTATATCTCTCCTCTTCTTCTAGGCTAACCTTAACTCTTATTGGCTAGATTCATTGAGAAAGTAATGTGCAGTGGCTGCTTCCACTTCCTCTCCTCTCATTCAATTTTAAACTGTTTGAAATCTGCCTTCTAATTTCATCATTCAACTGAAATTGCTCTCTCCAAAGTTATCGATGATCTCTTAATTTCCAAGTCAAATAGCATTTTCTCAATCCTCATCCTTTTTGATCTATCTGTAATCTTTCCACTGTTTATCACACTTTCCTCCTAGAAATGTAATCCTTTCCTCTGTTCTCTCCTGTTTTTCTTCTCTTCTTGTCTGACATTTTTATTCAGTCTCCTTGTTTTTTAAAAAAAATATATGCATATATGTATCTATGTCTGTGTATGTACTTATTGTCCACACAACAGAATGTAAGTTCCTTGTGAGCAAGGACTTTTTTTTTGGTCTTCCTATTCACAGTGTATAGCCCAGTGCCTGGCACATAGCAGGTATTTGATTGACTAATTAATTCCCAACAGATGGTGATCTATCCATAATTGAAGACCTCTAGTGAGGAGCATTACATTTTGCTCCTGAGGCAGCCCATTCTATTTTGGAATACCTCTACTAATTGTATTTCCTTTAAATCAAACCTAAACAAGCTATGCTGCAACTTCCACACACTCTTCCTAGCTTTGCCCTTTGGGAACAAGCAAAACAAATCTAATCCGTCTTCCATGTCAGCCCTGCTATATTTAAAGATAGCTTTCAGGTCCTCTCTTCTCCAGGTTAAAAATCCTTAAGCATTATATGGCACTATCTCAAGGCCCCTAACTAATCAGAACTCTCCTCTGCACACTTTTGAAATTGTCAATACCCTTCATAAAATATGGAGCCCCAACAAGGCCACTGTAGAAAATGACTATCACCTCCCTTCTCTGGACACTATGCCTCCTAACACAGCCTAAGATCACATTACCATTTTTTCTTGATTGCTATATTTCACTATAGAATTTTTTTTTTTTTTGCTTTTTGGAGGGGGGAAGGTAGGGCAGTTGGGTTAAGTGACTTGCCCAAGGTCACATGGTTAGTAAGTGATAAGCATCTGAGGCTGGATTTGAACTCAGGTCCTCCTGACTCTAAGACCTGTGCTCTATTCACTGTACCACCTAGCTATCCAATCACTATAGAATCTTAATGAGCTTGTAACTCAGACTAGTTAAGTACTAAACACTTAGCCATCTAGTAAGCTAGATGGCACAGTGGATAGATCTCTAAGCCTGCAATCAGGGAGGCCCTTGTTCAAATCTGGCCTCAAATACTTAATAGCTGTGTGACCTTGGACAAATCACTTTACCTCTCTTTGCCTTAGTTTCCTCATCTATAAAAAATGAAGATAATAATAGCACTTACCTCCCATGGTTATTGAGAGGATCAAATGAAGTAATAATTAGAAAGTGCCTATTAGCACAGTGCTTGGCACATAATAAGTACTCTGTGTATTAGCTATTTGTTATTATAATTATTATTGTAACTCATTGAGACCCCTAGATCCTTTTCACAGAAACTTTTGTCTGTCAACGTCCCCTTAATATTATGCTCTTGAAGATGATTTCTGTACCATTTTAGAAATTTTCATTTTCCCTTTTAAATTTTATCTCAAAACTTAAAAAAAGCAAATATTAAAAAATTGTTTTAACATGTAATTGGGGAAAAATTCTAGCCCAGGATCTTTTCATATTGTGAGTTAATCAGTGTGTTAGCTATCCATCCTAGATTTGGGTTCTTTGTAAATATTGTATATATGACACTTATGTTTTCATCCAAATTTACTGCTAGATTTAATGATACAGAAGCAACTGTAGTTGTGTGGAGCGCCCCATTCTACCTTCCTCTAGATCAGGGGTTCTTCACCTTTTTTGACTCCCTTTGGCAGTCTGGTGAAACCTATGGAACCCTTCTCAGAATAATGTTTTTCAAAACATAAAATGAAATACACAGGATTAAAAAGGAAACCAATTATACTGAAATATTTACATAATTTTTCCTCATCCAAGTTTATAGACTCCCTGAAACCTATCCACAAACTCCTTGGGGCTCCTTGTAAGCCAGTAAAGAACTCCTGTTCTTGACTAATACCCATAAATTGATGATGACTTTTTGGATTCAGATTTTCAACCAGCTCTGGACCAACATAATCCAGAAACTACCATCTATTTAATCTGTCAATGGTCCCAGTTTCATTCGTGTCACAAATGACTTCACCAAAGTTGCTATGGTGGCGGTACAGGCTTATATCTCCCAGAGTATACCCAGAGGTCCACTAAGTAATAATGGTATCAGTGAATAGGGCACCGGCCCTGGAGTCAGGAGGACCTGAGTTCAAATCCGGCCTCAGACACTTGACAAACTTACTAGCTGTGTGACCTTGGGCAAGGCACTTAACCCCAACTGCCCTCCGAAAAAAAAAAAAAGAAGCAAAAAAATAATGGTATCAACAGAAGAGAAAGTTAGGTTAGCAGAATAAGAATTTGTTGCAAAGAGGAGTGTTTTGGTACTTTGCCAGCATTTTGACATCTTGATATAGCTTCCCTTGCCTTTCCTCCCAAGATACTTAGGATCTGTTGGAGCTCAAGCAAATTGCTTAACATCCCTGGGCCTCAGTCCCTTCATCTATGGGGAAAAATAGAGCATTGGGTTGGATCAGATGCAAGGGTCCCTCCACTTTTAAATCTGTTATTCTATGATCCAAGGCATATGGGCTCATGTTGGATAGACTGACATAGCATATAAGAATGGAAGGGAAGCTGAGGAGATGAAGAAGAAAGATGGCTCTAGTATGGACCAGTTGGTCAATAAAATCCATCAGTAAACTGACTGATTAAGTGCCTTCTATGAGCCAGTCACTGTGCTAAGCATTAGGAATACAAAAAGGGGCAAAAGACAGTCCCTGCCCTTAAGGAATTCACAGTCTAATGGGAGAAACAACAAGCAAGCCAATATATACAAACAAGTCATATAGAGACTAAATAGGAAATAATTTAGAGAAGAAAGGTACTAGAGTTAAGAATGGTTGGGAAAGGTTTCCTGTAAAAGATATTATTTTAGTTGAGAATTAAAGGAAGCCAGTGAGATTGGTGGGTGGAGATGAGGAAATAGAGCCTTACAGGATTGGGGGCCAGCCAGAGAAAATGTTCAGAGCCAAGAGATGGAGTGTCTTGTTTGTGGAATAGCAAGGAGGCCAATATAACTAGATAGAAGACTACATGGTACATGTTGGCATTATATTTGTGAAAGCCAGATGACACCATGTTTTTTTGTTAGCCATTTGGGTATTAGAGGATCACTCCTTTGTAATCTTGGGATAGATAGATGCATTAACTAGATATTAGAGCAGAGTTCTGAGACCCTGTAGCCAACAACTCGGTTTTTGTTTCCCCATATGGTTACAATTATCAGGACTATGGAAATCTCCTTCAGTACTCACCAACCATTCTATATCCATCTGCTGCAAGTCAAATTGACTATCAATCATTCCTATTTTGCTTAGAGACAAGGTATTTCTTTCTTTTTATAATATTTTATTTTTCCCCAATTACATGTTAAAACAATTTTTAATATTTGCTTTTTTTTAAGTTTTGAGTTCCAAATTCTATCCCTCTATCCCCTCCCCTCCTTACCCCCTCCCTGAGGCAGTAAGTAATCTGATATAAATTATATATGTGCAATCATTTAAACATTTCCATATTAGTCATTTTATACAAGAAGATGCAAATAAAAAAATTAAAGAAAAAAGTGAAAAATAGCATGCTTCAGTCTTCATTCAGACTATCAGTTCTTTCTCTTGAAGCAGGTAGCATGCTTTATCATGACTCTTTTGGGATAGTCTTGGATCACTGTGTTGCTGAGAATAGCTAAGTCATTCACAGTTCTTCATCATACAATATCATCTTTATTATGTATAACATTCTCCTGGTTCTGCTCACGTCACTTTGCATCAGTTTGTGTAAGTCTTTCTAGGATTTTCTGAAATCATCCTGCCAATCATTTCTTATAGCACAATAATATTCCATCAAAATCATATACTACAGCTTGTTCAGTCATTCTCCAACTGATGAGCAAACCTCCAATTTCCAATTCTTACATGCCACAAAAAAAGAGCTGCTATAAATATTTTTATACAAATAGGTCCTTTTCCCTTTTTTGAAAAATCTTTTTGGGATATAGACCTAGTAGTGGAACTGCTGGATCAAAGGGCATGCAGTTTTATAGCCCTTTGGGCATAATTCCAAATGACATGAGATTTTTTTTTTGGCTTTTTTTGGAGGGCAATTGGGGTTAAGTAACTTGCCCAAGATCACACGGCTAGGTTTTTGTTTGTGTGTACGTTAAGTGTCTGAGGCCGGATCCAAACTCAGGTCCTTCTGACTCCAGGGCCGATGCCCTATTCACTGCGCCACCTAGCCACCCCGACATGAGATAGTTTTTAAAGTGCCAAGTTAGCTCTCCTGCATCTCAGGAGAGTGAAGAGAAGTAAAAAAGGGTTCCAACCTAAAATAAGAGTTTTGCCTTGGAAAATCAGAGCTAGAAATGTAATGGAATGCTATATTCCATGCTACATGTGTTTAATATTTCTTGATCTCATCATGGTCTTACAAAATTAATTAAATTATAAGCTTAAATATGACCTTGAGATCTAAATCTAGGGAAATGTGAGAATTTTCTAGAAGGATTGGGATAGAATGAGCTAGTTATGCTACTTGAGACTATAAGTAATAGGGAAAACTAGGGGCCCCATTTCCATCCTGTTATTTCTTTGGCTGGAGTGTTGTTAAAGTAGCATATCTCTAGAGCTGGAAGGGACCTTAGAGACCATCTACTCCAAATCCTTCATTTTACAAATGAGGAAACTGAGGTTAAATGACTTTAACAGAATCACAGAATTTCAGAGTTGGAAGGAACTTCAGAGGTCATCTAGTCCAGCCCACAGCTGCAAGAAAATCACCTCTACAATACACCCAACAAGTAGTCATCCAGTCTTGTCTTAAAGACTTCAGTTAAGGGGAGCAAATTACCTCCCAAGATTATAGATTTAGGATTAATAGGAACTTTAGAGATCCTTGGACCCTTGTATCTTTTTTTTCCTGTCCCTCTTAGAACGTGAACCCCTTGAGAGCAAGAGTTTTTTTTAATTGTATATTCATACTGCATTTAGCAATCAGTTACAGTCAGTCAGTAAACAAGTATTTAATAAGGGTTTACTATATAACAAGGCCTGTGCTAAGCACTGAGGATAATTGTTGTTGAGTGATAAAGTCATACCCAAATCTTCATGACCCTGTATGGGGTTTTCTTGGCAAAGATACTAGAGTGGCTTGCCATTTCCTTCTCCAATTCATTTTACAGATGAGGAACTGAGGCAAGCAAGGTTAAATGATTTGCCCAGAGTCACGTAGCTAGTAAGTGTCTGAGGCCAGATTTGAACTCAGAAAAATGAACCTTTCTGACTCCAAGCCCAGTCCTCTATCCACTATACCACCTGGATGCCCCACTGAGGATAAACGGAAAGGCAAAAATTTGTCCCTGCCTTCAAAGGGCTCAAATTTGAATGATGAAGACAGCATGTAGATAACTATATGTAGTATAAATGGAAGATAATTTCAGGGGGAAGGCCCTAGCTGTGAAGAAGAGGAAGGGTCTCCTGTTGAAGGTGGGATATGAACTGAGTCTTGAAGGAGGTCAGAGAAGCCAGAAGGAGAAGGGAAGAAGGGGAAAGCATTTCATGTACAAGAGACAGCCAGTTCATAAATAAGGAGCTGGGCTATGGAGTGTCCTGAGGGAGAAACAGCAAGTTGGCTAGTGAAGATGTGCTTGGTGGGGAGTAAAGGATAAGGACATATTAGAATTCTAATTAGGGGCCAGATTATAAAGAAAATTCAGTGCTAAACAGGGGACTTTATATTCCTGGGGGCAATAAGGAGTCACTGGAGTCTACTGAGTATGGAAGGTGACATGGTCAGATCTGTGCTCTGTATATAGTAAGTACATAATAAAAGTGGGGGTTCATTATTTTCATTCATTCATTCATTCATTCATTCATTCATTCATTCATTCATTCATTTAGCACAACCCCTTTATTCTACAGATGAGGAATTGAGGCCGAGAAGCCTTAACGCAGTATATTCCAGCAGTTGGTCATTTTTTTTTTTGCTTTTTGGAGGGCAATCGGGGCTAAGTGACTTGCCCAAAGTCACACATCTAGTAAGTGTGTCAAGGATTTGAGGCCAGATTTGAACTCAGGTCCTCCTGACTCCAGGGCCAGTGCTCTATTCACTGTGCCACCTAGCCACCTCTAGTTGGTCATTTATTAAGGGCTTACTATGTACCAGGCACTATGCTAACTGTTAGGGATACAAAATCAGAAGTGAGACAGTATACACTCTCTAAGACCTAACACTCTGATGGAGGAGACAACCTGCATATATACAAGTAAATGCAGAGTACATACAAAATAAATATAAGGCAGTTTGGGAAGGAGGTCAGTACTGTAATGGTAGCTGGGGAAACCAGGAAAGGCTTTATGGATACAGTAGTACTTGAGCTGAGTTCTTAAGGAAACAAGTATTCTAAGAGACAAAGGTGAGAACAAAGCACGTTCCAGGCATGGGAGACAGCAAAGGTAAAGGCAGGGAGGTGGGAGATGAAGCAGCAAAGGTGTAGAACAGTTAGCAGGCCTATATAGCTGGATAAAGAGTTTGAGGAAAGGAGGAATAAAAGGTCAGATTGAGAAGAGCTTTAAATGTCAGACAGGGGTTTATATTTAACTTTGAAGCAATAGGGAGTCATTGGAGTTTGCTGAGTAACGGGAGTGACATATTTCATTCATTTATTTATTTAATTCATTTATTTATTTATTTATTTACTTTATTTTAGCTACTCTGGTAACTTGTGGAGTATGATTAAAATGAAAAGAATCAAGGGGACCAAATACGAAGATAGTACAGCTATCTAGGCAAAAAATAATAGAGGCCTAAAAGCAGAGGTGGTGGCTGTGTGTTTAGATAGGAGAAAAAATATATGAAAGATGAGATAGAAACTATAGTATTTGCCAGCCAATTGTCCATGGGGGAGCTTCAACTAACACATCTACAAGTTCTTTCAGTTCCTTCAAATAAAGTTCATCCAGACCAAATGACTTGAGCTCACCTAAGGCAAGTAGGTACTTGTTTGCCATTCCTTCACTTATCTTGGTATCAATTCCCATAGAGCCATTTTTGTTCAAAGATCTTTCTTGAGTAATCTTATTTTCTTTCTGTTCCCAATGATCATTAATCCCATACAACCTGAGCAGTGACCCTATCCCTTCTTTGGTCCACTTCTAAAAATATAAACTTTATTATGTTTAGCTTTCCTCACCATTTGGAACTTTACCACTTGATTCCATTCTTCCAGGATTGTATCATTCCTTTGTATTAATTCTTTATTAACTATTCTTATTTCCATCTACTAGACATGTATTTTTAAAACCTAAGGTGGTTTTGATTTGACAAGAACTTCTGGGAAAACTTGAAAGCATCTTGGCAGAAATTAGATTTAGACTAGTATTTATAGCAAATACCACAGTAAACTCTTAATGGCTATGTAACCTGAGTGTAAAGGGGAACATCATAAAATAATTATAAGAGAATCACAGAAAAAATTTTCACGTCTATATTTGGGGGAAGGGAGAGAGGATATTTTTAAACATACAAAGTATAAAAGTGATCATAAAATGCAAAATGAACTATTTCAATTATGTAAAATTAAATCTTTTTTGCAAAAAAAATCAGTACAAACAAAATAAGAAAAACTGTTGAGTGAAAAAATTGGCATCAAATATCATTGATAAAAATCTGATACTAAGATATGAAATTGACTCAACACTTTCTGATGGATAAGAATTTGAACAAACTGTTTTCAAAAGAATTGCAAACTAAAAACAGGCCCCAGATCACTAATAATAAGAGAAATGCACATTTAAACAATTTTGAGGTTTGATCTCAAACTTGGCAAAGGGTCAAAGATGAATAATGGAAAAAGTCACTGTTGGTTGGGCTATAGGAAGACAGGTACTCTAAAAAAAGAGTTGATTGAGTTGTAAATTGTTCCACCAATTCTAGAAAGCAATCTGGAATTATTAACTTTGCATTCCTTTAGACCCAGCAAACTCCCTATGGGACATATACTCCAAGGAGGTCAAGGAGAGAAAGAAAGATCTGACATACACCAAAATATTCATAGCAGCATTCTTTGTGGTAGCAAAGGACCCAAAACCAGATGAGTACTCAACTAGGGAGTTGAACAAGCTGTGGTATGTGAATGTGATGGAATACTACTGTACAGTTAAGAAATTACAATACAAGGAGTTCAGCAAAACCTAGAAAGACTTATATGAACTGATAGACTAAAAAGAACATAAACACAATTCAGGTTTTTGGGTTTGGGGGTGTTTTTTGTTTTGTTTTACAAAAATTACATTATAATTGCAAATTATATAGCCATTTTGTCTTTGAGGAAAGATATAACATATATACCTCTCCTCTCAGGAAACAGAGCATTAAAAGGCCAGAATCTTGCATCCATTGTCATTTTTGTCATAAGGGAAGGATTAATTATTGGGGATGGAAGGTGTGTGTCTATTAGAGGAATCTATATCCAGAAATGACTGTGATACAAAAACAAAAATCATTAATAAAACAAATAAAATCTAAGATTTTTTTGTCGATTATCTATAAATCCACAATAGTCTTTTTAGACGACTCTTCTTTCTTCAGCTTGGTATTATATATTTTGATAAATTTCCTTTATGTTTATTTTGTTTAATGTCAATTTTTGAACCCACTAAGTGGTCCTTCATATTGTATTTACAATTCTATACTGATTTTGTTCCTGGAAAACCTTTTAATTTTTTGTAAAAAAATTGTGGGGCTTTAGTGGACTACAGACTTCAGTGTGATCCAACAGTGAAATATAGCAGTCCAAAAGGTAATCTTGGGTTATACTAAGAGAGGTATAGATTCCAGGAATAAGGAGGTAATAGTCTTTCTATACCTTGCCCTGGGCAGACCACATCTGGAGATGGTGTTCAGTTCTGAACAACATAATTTGGAAAAGTCACTGGTAAATTGGATGTAATTCAGTGGAAGACAATCAGAATGGTGAAAGGTTTTGGTATCATGCCATATGAGAAGTGGCTAAAGGAACTGGGGCTATTTAGTTTAAAGAGAATAGAAAACTCAGTGGAGACTTTATTATTTTTCTTTCTTCAAAAGGCTGTAGTGCAGAAGGTAAAAGCCGTGTGTAACATCAGAGTTATGCCAGGCCTAGATGAAATTTTGAAACAGCAAAGTTTTAGAGACAGTAAGTTATAGCAAAAAGAATTCTGGCTTTGGGGTCAGAGGACTGTAGTTCAAATTCTACCTGTGATACATACAATATGGGACATTGGGCAAAGCATTGTCTCTCTGACCTCAGTTTCTCCATCTGTAAAATAATGGGTTTAAACTAGATAATCTCTAAGGTTCCTTCCAGTTCAAAGTCCTAAAATCCAATCATGTCTTGGGGTGTGTAGTCTCTACCCTGGCCCTCATCAGAAACATTAAAGGTCCTTAGAGAACAATGACAATAAGTGAAACAGTTGAACTTGACCTCAGATATAAAAGCCCAAAGCAAAAGAGTTTATCATTTCCCTTGCCTTTCAAAAATCTGGATAAATGCAGGAAGCTTCTAATTTAAGCTAACAATTGTTCTTAATTATGGTGATGTGACTAGATCTTCTTTAACTGATAAATCCCCTTGAGTTTGGGAGAAAGTTTGTGTTAGAGAGTATGCAAGATGATGAAGTCACAGAGACAAATGTGGGTCACTAAGATTTGGAAGGAACAATTCAAAAACTTGGTAAGAATAAACATGGGACCTATCAGGCCAGCTTTGCTTAAGGGGAGCCAGGTAAAATCCTTCTGAGTCACCACCAGCATCACTGTATTCCCCTCAACCCAGGGAGCTAACGAGTTAAAGGGAGAGACTCTCTTTTATGCATTTAACAAAAGGGCAGGTGTTTGTAGGTGTACTGTGGAGGAGGCTTCTGACTTTTTTATTCCCTGGATTATGTTTAACTTGTCACCCTGTCATCTTTCTTTTGTATTTCTTATACTCCCCTTTAACACCTTCACCTTACTCTCCCCAATTCCTTTGTTCCTCGAGATTTCGAGGGTCATCAAGATTCCAAAGTCATTGTCAAGATTCTGACATGTTGTCAGTAAAATTACAATCAGGGCAATTGTCCGCCTTATAAGTTGATAACCTTCTTGTTGACTTTGAAAAAGTGTTTTTAGACAAGTCTTTTGTTCTCTGTTCAACTTTCCTTATTTATAATCAGCAGCTCTGGGTTCAGTCAACATTGCTAGGCACTATACAGCAAGAGATAATAAAGACTTCTCTCTATGAGTATTTTCTTTTAGATTTAGCATTAGAAAGAACTTCAGAACTCATTTAGACAATCAATCGACCAGGAAAAATTGATTAAATGCCTCTTATGCCAGGCATTATACTGGATGCTAGACTTTAAAAAAATCCAATGACAGTAAAGATATACTGATGGACAGAGGGCTGGTCTTCCATTCAGGAAGTTCAAGTCCCATCTCTGATACATACTAGTTATTCGTCCTTGGGGAACTTACCTAACCTCTTTGTGTTCAAGGCCACTCTCTAGGACTATAAATCACAGACCAAGTGACATGATAAAAAGAGTACCTCACCAGGAGTTCCTAACATTGATGAAATTACAAGTCTATCACAATCTCTATCTCTATAAAGAGAGATATGTCTATAGAAGTAGATATCCATATTTATAGACATGGATATAAATAAATATTGAGAAAGAGAGAAAAAGAGTGAGGGAGAGAGGGAGAAAGAGAGGGAAAGAGAGGGAGAAGGAAAGAAGGAAAGAAAGGAAGAGAGACAGACAGAGAGAGAGATAGACAAAGAGAGACAGAGAGAGCCACAGAGAGACAGAGACAGAGAGAGAGAGAATCTGTTCTGTGCTGGGCACATGGTGAGGCAGATTTCAGAAAGATAAGATCCCTGTCCTCATGGAGTTTATAAGCTAGTAGAAGGATAACAAAGATAGATAGATAGAAAGAAAGATAGATAGAGAAAACATATGATAAGTACATTAAAAAAAGAAAAATGAAATGTAATAAAGTCTGAATTAGAGAAAGGTCATTACTACCAGAAGAGGTAGGGGATAGAATCAAGGAAAACTTCTTGAAGGAAGTAACATTTGCATTGTTCCTAAAAGGACGGATAGAAATCCCTAGCCTTTCAACTGTTTGACTTCATCCTAAAACACAGAAATAGAAGGAATAGATAGAAGTTAGAAAGAAGAAAAGTTAGGTTTGATTTAACATCTGAGAGGATTCCAAAGGACAGATAGAACATGAATGTATAGATAGCATCCTCAGTAAATGCTCCCTCAGATTCTGCTGGAGACCCTCAGTGACCAAGACTCCACTACCCACCACAGTAGGCCATTTTACCCAGTCTCTAGTCTATCTTCAATAAGTTTCTCTTTTAGAGATAGCAAATGAATGAATAAATTAACTTTTATAGTTTATCTTCACATTCTATTTTTTATTTGTTCATTTGTTTTTGGGGAGCAATAAGCACTGGATTTTGAATAAAATTTGGTTTAAATACTGTCTCTGCTACATACTAGCTATAAGTCACTTAACTCTGGGCCTAAATTTTTTCATGTGTAAACTAAGTGGCCAAGTGGATAGAGTGCCAGGCCTGAAGTCAGAAAGACTCATCTACCTGAGATCAAATCTGATTTCAGACTCTTAACTGGCTGTGTGACCCTGGGCAAGTCATTTAACCCTATTTCCTCATCTGTAAAATGAGCTGGAGATGGAAATAGTAAACCACTCCAGTATCTTTGCCAAATGGGGCCACAGAGTTGGATAAGACTGTAAAACAGCTAAAATTAGAATAAAAATTTAGAGTCTTAGAGAGATGCCTGGGACACTAAAAGGCACTGACTTGCCTGGGGTCCCAGAATCAGTATTTATCAGAGATAGAACTTGAACTTAGGTATTTCTAACACTGAGACAGCTCCCTTTCCATCATGTGACTTAACACTACCTCTCTCTTGAAATGTTAGCTATTACAACTGCTTCTGAGGTTCCAGGAAAGCTACATGTTGGAGAGTCAATCAATCAATATGTCAGCACAAGGGTCCCAAATTGGGGAAGGTGGGGTGGAACATAAAGAAGGATCCATGATATTCCAAGCAATGCATTAGTTTGCACTATTTAATTTCAGGCACAGGAGGAGTTTGAGGCCTACTTGTATAGTCATATTAGCATAGAAATCCATCTGAATCATAGATTGTATGTTACCTGATAAGTCCTGGAGGCACCCACCTCGGAGACGGATAGAAGTATGCTAGCTGTGCAAAGTACCTCCAACTACATAATTCATGATTCTTCATGAATCAAAGGTTATGTTTGCTCAAAATAAGCACAGAGAAGAGAAATCAGGAGAAAGGGGAGTATAAACTTACTCCCTTCCTCAGTTTCCAAAGTAACATTGTGACATCAAAAAGGGAGAATATTGGTAATCAAGAACAGTGGAAGTATACTTTTCACATTGAGAGTTGCTAGACACTGGAATGGGTTACCAAGAAAATCAGTCAACTTTAGTAGGCATTAAGTCCCTGCTATGTGCCAAGTACTATGCCAAGTGCTGGATATACAAAGAGAGTGGGGGAGGAGGAGTCCCTGTTCTCAAGGAGCTCTCTGAACATATATAAGACAACAGTAGATGATCACCTTTCTTAGCTATCGGACTACCTAAAGCATGGGTGAAAATAGATAATATCCTGGCTCTTTTCCAGCTCTCTGATTTAAATAATAACTATGTTTCCATCTTTCTCCAAGAAAATTTGTCTTAAAGAGAAGGAAGAGAAAGGACATCAATCAAATTCCCAGAAAATCCCATGATATCTCTAAGGAAAACAAGTATGGTTGTTCCCCACATTGCATATATATTGCTCTAATGATTTCTTACTAGAAATTTTGAGGTCTGCAGACCTGGAATGTTATTTGCACTGTGTACTTCAGACATCCATTTTCTTAGAAGTACAATTAATCAATACCACTCATAAGAATTAGGATGCTCATTCCTGATGAACAACATCAGATAGGGCCACACAATCAGCCATTCACAAGATGAATGCTTTTTTTTTTTAATTGTGCTTAGATTGTCCTTGTAAGAAAATTCCCTTTAGTGGCATACAAGACACCAGGGAGGGTGAACATTAATAAGGAAAACCAAAAACAGCCAAACTGTTTACACATCAAAGAAATCGATCAGAGGCGTCTGGGAGAAATGATTCCTATAAATGTGAGATGGTGAAAAGCAACTGAAACTTCTGTTCAGACTTATGCAGAGAAGTCAGATGCTTCTCCTCTCAGCAGGCATTTTCCCAGTAAATGGAGAAGAGTGACTTCCTACATGATATGAACTATGGGAGGGAAGGTTTAGCTCCCTTTACTCATGTTAATGCCAACATGGCAAGGGGACAAAGACTTAGGTGTAAATTATCCTCCTTTTCAACAAGATGTGAGCAGACCAACTTTCAGAAGGATCTGTGTCAGTAAGGTGGATAATGGCACAGGACAGAGCAACTGGGGAATGTGGTTTATAAAATGAGCTATGGAGAGAGGAAATCACCTGGAAATTTCTCTAGTATATTAGCAATGCTTAACATTTTTATTTTAATAAATACTTGGGAATATAAAAAAAAAGAATTAGGATGCTCATGATCTGGTTTTACTCTGTGTTGGAATAGACAATTTGCAAATATTTTAAGTTGGATATTCTCAAAATTTATTGCATATGTGTGTATATTATATGTTTTGCTAAATATTAGCCAAAGGCAAACTGAGAAGAAGTAAAAACCAGAAGGAAAAATGCCTTCTTATAGCTTAAAGAGATTTTCTGGTAGTAAGTAAGTAATCAGCTGGCCAGTCAATCAATTCCATTGGGCCTGCTCTGTACTAGTTATGGACCATAATACCAGGACTTCTGTTCATATGGAAGGATTGTATGTAAAGTCTATTCTTGTTTTTACTTTTGCTTTTGTTTTATACAATATTCTGTTTATTCTTTTCAAAAGAAATAGAAAAAGAGGTTTTCTTCCCTACGTATCTAATTCTTTTCCTGGAAATAGCAAAAGGAAACCAGCAACTCCAACAAAAAGACAGCCTTTCTTGGAAATGCCAAGCACAACTGAATCTATCAAGCTCTGGGCTCCGTTCCACCTAGCTTTTCATTATCAAGGGCATCAGGAACTGGCGTTCCAATTTCCAAGGTAGCAAGTCCTGGGCAATAGTGATCATCAGAAGGGAAAATTTCAGGGGTGATCCTCACTGTGAAAAAAAGCAAGGCAGCTGGGGCTCACCTTAGTTCAAGTTATTTTGAAAGAAGGAATTGAGGAGTAATGAGCCTTTGGAAAAATTGCAATGAATCAACATTTGAGCACTCACCTTTCATTTTCTGCATCCCTTTTCTCCTCTTGTAGAATCTTTGCCTGTTGCCTTTCCTTTTCTTTTACTCAGTTCAGCCTTTCCTTGCCCTCAGGGCTCCTAATGCTTATTTTAGTCAAGGCCACTGCTGGACATATTTCCTGCTGGATAGAAGGGGCCAAGCTGAACTACATGGTACTGGCCAAGGCTGCCAGTAACTGAGACATCAACAGGAAGGACCACCCCTATGGGGATAGGAGAGAGAAGAAGAGTTGGCTTTTCCCTTTTCTGGCTGTCAATTTGTAGCCTCAAGACAAAAATTGGAAGCAAGAGGTGGAGACAGCTTGGAGGTTCTTTGATGACTCTTACTTCACCCTTAGATCATAAACTCCTTACTGAAAATAAAGAAATAAAATAAAGATACTCTGTGGGAGGGAACCTTAAAAAAAAGCATAAACTCCTTGAGGGCAGGGATTACACTTTCTTCCTCTTTGTCTCTCCAGTGCTTAGCATAGTGCCTGGCATATTGGGGACACTTAAGTGCTTGCTCACAGATTCAGTCTCCTTTGTTTCCCAAACTGGAATTCTGCTGCTACCTTTTTCACAGAATCATAGAATTTCAGAGTTGGAAAAGATCAAGACCCTTCAAGGCCATTTCATACACACAAAGAACCCTTCTCTACCATCTTGGAAAATTATTAATCAGTCTTTGCTTGAAGACTTCCAGTGGAGGACCCATCTCATCCTGGGTCAGTCTGCTCCCATTTTGGTAGAGTTAAAATTGTTGAGAAGTTTGTCCTTACATCAAGCTTAAATCTGCCTCCTTGGAACATCAGTTCATTGTTCCTGGTTCTCTCCTCTGGGGTAAAGAAGGACAAATCTTCATCCCCTCTTCTGTTCTAGCTATCATGGACTCTACTCTCTAAGTTTCCCATTCCCATAAGTAATCCCATGGTTAAAGATACCCAGGTCTTTCAATCCATCCTCACATGACATGATTTCAATGCCCTTCAACATCCTGATCATTCTCCTCTATGAACTGTCCAGTATATCCATATACTCCCTAAAATATGGCTCAAAGAACCGGACATAGTATTGAATATGTGGTCTGATTACAACAAAGTACAAGAGGACTATCGTGTCCATAATCCTGAATGTTCCACCTGTCTTAATGTACTTTAAGATCACATCAGCTGCCATAACACATATTAACACAGATTGCAGTCCAATGAAATACTCAGATTGTTTTTACAAATGAACCACCATCTAGTGTTACCTCCTCCATTTTTTATTTATGGACTTCATTTTTTTCTGAACCCAACTGGAAGATTTAACATTTATTCTATTAAATTTCATCTTATATATCTGGTCCAATGTTCTAATTTGTTAAGATTTTTTTTAAATTCTGATTTTTTCATTTAAAATGCCTTAGAGATCTCCCAGCTTCATGTCATCTACAATTTTAATAAGCAAGTTTTTAACCAAATCAGTGAGATAAATGTTAAACAGCAGTGGGCCAAATGCAGATCAGTGGGTTACTACACCAGAGACCTCTTCCTAAGTCAACATTAATCAATTAGTGGCTATTCTTTGGTTCTGGATATTCTACTAGCTCTAAAGCCAGCCTATATCTTGGTATGTTTTCCACAAAAATATCACAAGATGTGACCAAATACTTTATTAAAACCTATGTCAAGTACATAGCATTTCTCTGTTCTACTAATCTGGTAACCCTGTCAAAAAAAAAAAGAAATGAGATTTCTCTGGCATGAACTTTCTTAATAAAATTATACTGCATCTTTGTGGTCACTTCTTCCTTTTCTAAATATTTGCTAGGCCTCTCCTCGGTGTATCCATTTCTAAAATTTGACCAGAAATTTAAGTCAAATTCATTGGTCTATACATTCCATTCTATTTCCTTAAAAAAAAGGACATTTGCTCTTCTTCAGCTCTTCTTCATGGAAATTTTGCTATTGTGCACAACCTTTCAAAGATCACTGATGGGGTTCATCAAGTCTGCCATTACCATAGGATGTAATTCATTGAACCTGGGAGGTTCATCAGGGTAGCTCAGTACACATTTAGTCCCTCCCTACTCTTCCTGGGTAACCTTTCCCTAAGGGTTTTTTCTCTGTTCTTTTTAGTTCAAAGATCATCCTTCCTAATAGAGAAAATAATCCAAATGAAAATTGAGCCACTCAACCTTCTCTATGTCTATTATCATTGTCCCTTTGAACCCCAGGGCAAAAGCTCTAAAACTCCTCTAAGGCATAGTCTTTGGAGTTTTGGTCATAGGGTATAGTAGCAACAGCAGTGGCAGTCAGGAAATAATCAGAGTGAAAGGAAATACAAGAGCCAAGAAGTTTCCAAAAAGAGAGTGAGAT
The DNA here is from genome assembly GCA_011680675.1 of Gymnobelideus leadbeateri. Lineage (NCBI taxonomy): Eukaryota > Metazoa > Chordata > Mammalia > Diprotodontia > Petauridae > Gymnobelideus > Gymnobelideus leadbeateri. Next base: position 158,241 of record WOXC01006838.1, read on the forward strand.
TGAATAGGATTTTCGAGACACCCTGTCAGAATTGAGACTGCCTTTTTCCTCTCCAAGACAAATCTATGACAGTAAAAGTTGTCCTTCTTCCAGGAAGCCCTTCTATGGGAAGAGTGAAGTGCTAGACTATCTATGCTTCCCTTCTTTTTTCCTACTGATCTTGGATTTAAACTGCTAGGCTTCCCTGTGATACATGGGCATAGCCAGAGCTATCTTGACTGCTGCTGTTGGCTGTTTTGGTCAGTATGAGTGAGTCAGTAAGTATGAGTGAGTGATATGATCAGACATAAACACTGTGGAAAAGAACCACATCCTGGAAAAGGGAATCACAAGAAAAGAAAATCCTGAGTTACTGAGACTGCCAGCTACGATGAATCTCATTAGGTTGGTAAACTTGGAGGGGTAGACTGACTTTCAATATTAATTCCCCCACTTTCATTGCTTATAGTTCATGATCCTGAGATAGGGACTGGATATACCCTCTTCCATTATTCCTTTCCATGAGCTCTAGGGGTACGTGGTCAGGAAATCCTTTGCTGTACCCAAAGATCTAGGAGGGAAATTGAGAACAGATTTAGGAGATGTCATAGACATCCGATGTCTCCACATATTGGAGCAATTCATCGATTTCCTTTCACTTTACACCTTGTACAATGACATAATCTTAGCTCCTTAAATTGTGAGTATGGGGGATTCTGACCAGAGAGGGGAACCTGGAGAGCTCCCAGGAGCATATAGAATACAGATTTAATCTTTTGATTAATACTCCATTTTTTCACCTAGATAAAATCAGAACGCAGGTAGCAGAAGTTGAAAGAAAATGCTTAATTTAGCTGCTGGGCATCTAGATTGAGTCTAGATTGAGCCCTCTGATGTCTAATAGAGATATGATAGCCTTTTAGGAAGATTGTCCCAAGCATGTGATTAAGAGAAACTGATGAGGCCACTGGATTTGGGGCTCCTGTAGGGTTCAGCCTCTTGGCAACTCAAATACTTCACTTCCTCACTTGATCATTAGTATAGTGGCACACAGTCTTCCTTTAGTAGTGGTAGGAATAGTAGGAGCAGGAGTAGAGCAGCAGTAAATATGTAAATTTGTATGTAAATATGTAAAGCAAACATGCTTTACATATCTGATCTCATTTGGGCCTATTCACAGCCCTATGAGGTGGTTGCTATTGTTCTCTCTAATTTATAGAGGAATAAAACTGAGGTTGAGAGAGGACTCGTGACTTTCCCTGAGTATTTGAGGAAGGATTTGAACTCAGGATTTCTGAGCTTCAAATCCAGTGCTTTATCTATTCCTCCAGGCAAAATTCAAGCTAAACAAGCAGATCTGAACTGTTTTGACCAGAGCAGATATCACAAAGGCTTTTACTTGGGGCAGCTAGGTGGCACAGTGAATAGAACACCAGCCCTGGAATCAGGAAAACCTGAGTTCAAATCTGACCTCAGATATTCAACACACTTATTAGCTGTGTGTCCTTGGGCAAGTTACTTATCCCCAATTACCCTGCCTTCCCCCCTCCAAAAATGCAATTTTTGCTGAATGAAGCAGCTAGATGGTACAGTGGGTTCCTGGAATCAGGAAGATCTAAGTTCAAATGTCACCCCAGATGCTTTCTAGTTGTGTGATCCTGGACAAGTTTCTTTTAACCTCTATGTACATACATTTTCTCAACTATAAAATGGGAATAATAATAGCGCCTACCTCACAGATTTGTTGAGTATAAAGTGAGATAATATTTGTAATATACTTAGCACAGCACCTGGAACATAGCAGGTAATATATAAAGGCTCATTCCTTTTCCTTCCCCTTATGTAAAATTTTTGTTTCATATAAAAGACTCTGGCACCAAAGAAAGTTTAAAAACAATAGGATTCTAGTTACATTTTTTTTTCTTGCAGGAGCTAGCCCAATTGGTTCCTGACATACACAGTCCAGCATCTAAGTAGAATCTGTCTGATTGCTCGATCTAAACTATTTCCACGAACACTCCCCTTTACATTAGTAGACAAAAGCCCTGATTACTCTGCTACAACCCAGGGTGCTCTCTCCATTTTATTAACCCAGGTAACCACTTAACCTTTGTCTATGTCTTGTTCCTTCCCTAATTGACTGTCAATCTTGCTTCTCATTATTAATTACTTGCCTTCTGGTCCCTTTTCACTTCAGATTCAGGCTCAATTGTTATAACCTGTATTGGTTTATTATTCTCCCGACTAGAATAGGTAAAAACCACCTTTGTCTATGTAGTTCCCTCCAACTGGACTACAGCAATTCTTTCTATTTCCTCTCTAAGATTCTGATTATTAGCTGTCTTATTTTCTCCCACAATATTGGAAACTAGTATATCAGTGTTACTAATACACTTACTACCAAACACAACAGCGCTGTCTCTAGAGTGCCACCCCCATCTCCTTATTAAAACAGAAAAAATGAAACAATTCATTCTGCATAAAGACATCCAAATATGATGCTATATTTATGGTGCTTTAGATTTTGTTTTGTTCTGGTTTTCCCCTGGAGGAGGAGGTGTTTACCCTTTCTATCAATGGCTTGAATAAAGTCATAGATGGCATGTTCATTAATTGTGTAAATGACACAAATCTGGGAGAAGTACCTGACACATTGGATGACAGAGTCAGGAGCCAAAAGAATCTCAAAAGGCCTAAGAACAATGTTGCATTTAAGAAGAAGTTTGATAGGAAGGGATTCAAAGGCTTGTACGAGGGCATAAAAATCAATTTCATAAGAGTAAGATAGAGATTAATAAGTTGCTCTGAAAAAAATCTGGGGGTTTTAGTGGGCTGTAAATCCAATATGAGTCAGCAGTACAATGTGGCTACCAAAAGATCTAATGTAGTCTTGGACTGGCTTGCAGGAATCAGGAGGTGATAGTCTCACTGTACTCGAACTCATCAGATGGCATGTATGGTATTGTGTTCAGGTCAGGAAACTACAATTTAAGAAGGAAAATGATAATCTAGAGAACCTACTATTACTACTAATCTAAAGAGAAGGACAAGCATGATAGGAAGGACTTTGAATCCATGACCTTTAAAGATTGGATGAAGGATTTGGGCCTCTTTAACTCAGAGAAGAGAGTCTCACAATGGATGTATCATCTGTTTGGGGTTTCAGAGGGAAGAAATAGGAGTAATGGGTAGAAATTCCAAACAGGCAAATTTAAGCTTTTTGTTGAGGGGAAATGACTGAACAATTTGAGGTAAAAGAGATGGTGAAGTGGGTTACCCCTTCTTAGGGGTCTTCAAACAAAGACTGGATGACCATTTGTCAGGTGTAGTATAGTGAGTATTCCTTTTGTGTATGGATCGGACTATTGTTTGTCAGTTTTTGAAGAGGGCCAATGAATGACATCATGGGTGATATCTTGACTTGTGCATTAATTGGATTCAAGTGAGGCAGAGTTGCACAAAGTCGTCAGCCTCACTCTCTCCTCCGAGTCATCAAAGTCCAATGACAAGACAAAAGTCAAGGTGACTGGCCATGGCCCGGGAGGCAGTGGATGACCTACACATCTCTGCTGCTTAATCCAACTCTTAGCACTCCGCAGTGCCTGTTTCAGTGACCTTCATGGCCATTGGAAAAAATTATTCTCATGCTCCCATTCTGCTGGGGGAAATCTTCATATGCTTGGGATAGACACCCTCCTAACTCATCAAAGGGCTTGAAACCTGTCAGTTACCCTCAACCTGGTTTAGCCCATCTGCTGAGATGACTTTACCAGGGTGTGGCTGATGCATATGCTATAGCTTCTTGGAGCCACAGGTGAGAATTGGGTGAATCAGGTGAACACCTAAGGTAAATGAAAAACCCTGAAAAGGGCTTAGCAAGCCCTCACTCCACAGGTACCAGTGTTCCTGAATAAATTCCACAGGTACCAGTCTTCCTGAATACATGATCCCCTGAGGTCCCTTCCAACTTTCAAAATTATGTCATTCTGTGGTTTGAAGTTTCACAATTAGCAATGGAAACTGGGAAATGGACAGTGACGATGATTACAATATCTTTTTATGCAATTACAACTTTTGTAAATCTATTGCCACAAATTGAAGACCAAAAAAAAAAAAAAAACCAAAACCCAAAGCCACTCAGTCAGTCAGCAAACATTTGACACAGTTGACAAGCAGAGAGAGATGGTTGCCAAAAGAATGACAGGTGGACAGCCAAAGAGCTCCACTGGTATCCTTTCAATGTTAGGAACAAGAGAAAGCAGCTTGGGGTGGCTAGGTGGCTCAGTGAGTAAGAGTGCTGGAGTCGGGGGGATCCGGGATCGAATCTAGCCTCGGATACTTAGCACCCACACATAAATAACTAGCCAGTTACTTAACCCCAATTGCTTTTAAAAAAGAGAGAGAAAGCAGCTTCCAGAGCATTGGGCAAGCCCCTCTGACTTCAAGAGAGGACATGAACAAATTCCCACAAGATGGGGGACTCCTTAAATCAATCAGATTCCAGATCCATATGAGTATTTGAGTGTTTTCTAGTCCCAGGCTGTAATCGTTTCTAATAGCCTCCAAATATAACATGCAGCAGTTAAAATGTGATCTTGGTATTTATGACCTCTGTTTTTACATCACTTTTTTTCTGAATGTGTTCTTACCCTTCCCTAAACAGTGAGCAGTCCCTTGTCACAAAGATCAAACAAGGAAAAGATAAAAAGCAGGTTCAGAAAAACTCAACAAAATATTGACTATGTCTCTCCATAATCTTCCTCCACACCCCCATCTCTGTAATGAAGGGAGGGAAGTCACATTGAACCTTTCTAAGGATAAGCATGAAGGAGTAGAAAATAGGACAAGGAAAATATACACACTTTCTACTCTGTCACTCTGAGTATGTCTCTGAATCTGTCTTTATCTCTTTACACCTCTCTCTGTTTCTCTATATCCCCTCTTCTGTATATATGTGATTATTCTACAGTAAAATTAAAAAATAAGAGCAAGCTAACCAAAATTCTAAAAAACAGAACTTTTAACAAAAGGCAAAAAAAACTTCTGTGATAAATCTTACTGCTGCTAAAAAGAAAGGAAGGAAGGAAATAGGAAGGAAAAATAACTGGATTCCTTTCTTCTGGAGCACACACATTTCACTATCTCAAGGATGCATGATTTCATCAGTTTACATGGTAGGTGACAAACCTTCCCTGCCTCCAGTGATTTTCGTTAATTTCTGGGATCTTTTCCTGCCTGCCTCACAGAGTATCACAGTGATTTTTGTTAACTTCTGGGATCTTTTCCTGCCTGCCTCACAGAGTATCACAGTGATTTTTGTTAACTTCTGGGATCTTTTCCTGCCTGCCTCACAGAGTATCATTTAACCATTCTTATGAAGCCAAGCTTTCCCACCCTTAGCTGTTCCTTTCCTCGTACAGGAAAGTATCTACAGAAAAAAGATGCATCTGATTTATTCCAGGCTTTCTAGTACTATCTCCTGGGCTCCTTTGTCTCTGGAAAATGACCATTTGGAAATAAGTGATTAAATTCTAAGTGCTCCTTGAGAGCAAGGACTGTGTCTTATATATCATTGTAATTCCCATAGCAAATGCAGCACAGTGATTTGCAGTATTTGCCGAGAATTGTTTTTGTTCCCATCATATTATTCACCCTGTTCTCTAATATTTTCATTTTCCAGGACTACTACCAAATGCTATAAAATATTTTTCTAGGCATGACTTTCCTCAAATCTATAATTTATCCATGATTTAAGTGGTCCGTTTTCAAAAGGCACCATGTAACACCTTTTGTGTACTTAACCTCATATCTTTAGATCGAGCTTTGCATTCTCCAAAGCAATTTAAGAGGCATGAGTGAAAACAACCCCACAAAGCAAAGAGAATTATTTGCTCACCTGGTACAACCACGAACTTGAAATCACTGGAAAGCCTCTGTTCTACTTCAGCATCATTAATTGAAAACCTATGTGATGTAGTTTCTGTCCTCAAGGAGATTATAGTTTTAATTGGAGAGATGAGATTTTAACAACTGAAGAACAATAAAGTGCTAAGCTGTGTGCTATCCACAAGAAATACAGCTATTATTAACTCATCTTTATATAGGACTACAAGTTACCCATGGTTGGTTAGATATGACTATGATGACAGAAAGTAATTTCTAGATAGCCTGAGTGTAGCACCCATGAAATCCATCAATAAGCATTTATTAAGTGCCTACTATGTTCCAGATGTTATAAAAGACCCCAAGGAAACAAAAGCAAAAACAAAACAGTCCCTGACCTCAAGGGGCTTACACCCTATTAAAATATAAGACAACCTATACAAGAGGAATTATGTTGGGTAAATGTATGATCTCTGGGAAAATATAACAATCATGAAAGCTACAAAGGGGTGGATTTATGGGTTGATAGCTACATTAGTGGAGGAAATATCCCCATGGATCATGGATCCATTGAAGTATTAAGAATTTATTATTACAAAGCATGTACTTTACCCAATGTAATTCTTATGCCAATCCTGTGAGTTAGAAAGGGAAAGTATTTCATTATCTGTATTACATGTGAAAATATTTGAGGTTTATCAAGATTAAGTGATTTCCCCAAGGTCACAGAGTGGAAGAACTAAGACTTAACTGTAGGGTTTTTTTTGACTTTTCACTGTACTTCATTGCCTAATACTGTACTTAAGGAAAGGAGAAAGAAATGTGGGCTGGAATAGTCAAGATAGGATATCTATGTGAGGTAAGAGAAACAAGAACACCAAATCCCTAATTTTAGAGGTTATGACTCTCCCCTCCTATAATTTATCCTCTGAATCTTCTTTCTTACCATTCCTAGCCACACCTCTCAAAAAGTTTTTTTGGGGTCTTTTGTTTTTATATCCCAGTCATTTTTTAGTTTAATCCCCTACCTACTCCCTTTGCCAAAGTCAGAATTTAACCTTCCCTTGAAACAAATAAAAACAGGCAAAAATGACTGATACATGACAGTGATGCCTCATTCTGTCCCTGTAATCACCTTTTGCTTTTCTGAGAGGAAGGAGGCATGTTTTATTATCTTTCCTCTGGGCCAAGATTGTCTATGAGAATTAAAGGAGTCTCTTTTGCCTTTTTCTTCACGAACACAAGCTGTGGTATGAATGCATCCCACTTCAATCATTATGCACCTTTTCCTCCCTTTTTCTATCTTCCTTTACTTTCTCCCTTCTCCTGCTCTATTTTCCCCCTTTCCTATTCCATTTCCCTTCATTCTCTAGAGATGCCTGTGGCCCTCAGTAATCCCTAAAGGCAGGCAAAAAAATGGTCCCATCCTACTCTTTGGGTCCTGTTTATGTTACAGTTTCCATGGTCACCAAGCTTCCTCTGTCCCCTTTCCACATTTGTGCTCCTGTGCAGAATGCCCTGAGAGGATAACTAGTAATCCACAAAGCTATATCCTGACAATCCAAATGCAGCCAAAGCAAACCACTATGGAGGCAAATGTCCCATTTCATAGGACCTGTGCATCCCAAACCCTGGTGATTCTCATGGAGAGGGAGAGGTGATCTGAGTTCCTAAGGGATCAGTATCACTGATAGAAGATAGAAAAATGGGAAGTCTGAACCTGCCTTCAGAGAAATGTCCCACTGATAGAAATAATTGTGGTAGTTCTGAACCAATATTCCCAGTCAGCACAATATGGTGGACACCCAGAGAAAGTGTGGAGGAGAGAGGGCTGAGCCAGAGACTGAAAAGAAAGGGGAAGGAGGCCAGTCCATGGTTAAACATGGATAACTGACAGTAAGCTCAGCTACAGAATGAAGATATTCCAGAAATGATACTGACCCAGAGAAAGCACCATTTATAATATACATAATTCTTTGGTTTCAAGTCAGTGAAGGATTTTCCTCCTAGAGATTACATTAAGTAGCAATGCAAATATTACTAGCCCTGTTTTACAAATGAGGGTGGAGAGGTTAAATACCTAATCCAAGGTAAAATAAACAGTGTCAGAGTTGGAATTCTAGTCAGGTTTTCTGACTCCAAGTACTGCTCTTTCCCTTGCCCAAAGCTGTTTCTCTTAATAAAAGGGAGTATAGCAGAAAGAAGGTTGGATATGGAGTTGGGGCACCCAAGTTTAAATTCTGTATACAAACTAATTCTGTTTCCCCATCTGTTAGACCCATCAGACAGATAGATCTGCAGCACCACTACATGGAAGACCATGTAAAGTATTGGATAAAGAGTCAGATTTGCTGTAAGGAATACTTCGGTTCATGCCTTGCCTCTGACATATACTGGCTGAGTGATCCCAGGTAAGTCACTTAATTTCTCAGTGTCCTAGACAACTCTCCATGACTATAAGTTGCAAAAAATATTATCAGTCTGAACTGGGAGAGGGCTTTCTCTCAATAGGAGTTTTCTATACCAATGAAAGCATTGGTCTAATTTTTAAAAAAATTGTTATGAGAATCAAATGAGATAGAAGATGTAAATTGTTTATAAATCTCCAAAAAGCTCTATAAATACCAGCTATAATTAGGGATAGGGACAAAACCTGTGATTTCATTTGTATAGGGAAATACACTATAGAAGAAATTCCCTCTACCAATACAGGTCAGCAGTGTCTTATGCAGGGTGACACAGTGAGTATCTATCAGAGGTAGGATTTGAATTCATGTCTTCCTGGCTTGAAGACCAGCTCTCTAGTCCCAATGCCAAGCTCTCTATAAGCTATACCAACCTTTTAAAAAAATCTTCCAAACCAGTCTTCCACATCTAGTTCTACCATAGGTCTTCCTTCCATATAGTGCTTTTTTATTCATGATACTTGGTCCCTTCTAACCTGGGAGAGTTCCTAGGACCAGGGTTTGGCTATCTCTCTTCGCCACCAACTCAACACTTTTCTTATGGTACAGAAGTTATCCCATTTCCTAAATAACAGATCAAATTTGCAACACTATCCGAGGTTTTAACCTTCTTAACAGAAATATTTCTGTCTCAGAGGGCATAATGTAAGTGACAGGATGTTCAAGGAAAATCTGCAACTATGGCAAGAAGTGTATTTGTGAAATGACTCCAAAAGTCCTGACACATACAATATTTTTATTGTTTTCCCTTTTTTTAAAAAAAAAACTTTGACCATCAGCTCTTCTGACCCTTCTGTTTTGATTTCCTCATTTATCTGTTCTTTTTCAGGACTTACTCCTGTATCCCATGTGTTACTGGGGCAAAGAGAAGCAAAATTTGTAAGGAAGACCTCAATGTCCACACCATTTCCCCAAGACAATAGAGTTCCTCAAGGCTGGAACATTCTTGGACAAAAATAAGTCTGTTGGACATTGAAGATTGAGACAAATCAAGTAAATGTGGCTTTATGTGTCATTTGGAGTTGCAATGGCAGCCCAAAGGTGATAGGTAATCAAGATTTCCCTTTCCATTGCTGTAGCTTACCCTAAATCCTCAAGACTTACCCAACTTATCCACTTACCCAACACTCAAGTCTGCATTACCTGAAATAACTGCATGATTTGTAAATACCAAACCAGAAGTCTGAAACAGTGGGACTCATTATTTTTGTAACCCGAGTTGATAAGCCTGGGGCATTTTGTGTGCTGCTGTGTATATGTATGCAGAAGACTCCTAATTAGTGGAGAGAATGCTGATGTGGTATTTATTGTGTGCCTGTGTGGGAGACAGAGCTAGTGGGAGAAACTGGCTCCCCACCATGTCACTGATCCGGTCCCTAAAGATTTCGGAGATTTTCCACTTGGATAATGCAAGGGCCTCTCTCTTCGTTCAAGCTTAGATCTCATCTTATTCCCAGCAAAGAATTCACTCACTCTTGTGAGATTTCTGGTATATTTTAATCTGTAGAACTTCTCCAACTCCTGGTTACTATTTTGTTTGGATAAATGTTTTATTTGCTATTCACTCTTTGGGATGGTCCTTTGTGTAGCCAGCAAATGGTGGAAAGGGGCTAAGCTAGTGGGTATAAAAGAGCTTAGGGCTACCATGTTCCTTAGGAGTGACCAGGGAAACAGTTTTTGTTTTGAAATTCTTCTATGCCAAGACCAGCACTATTTGAGGGAGGCAGGTAGATATAATTCTAGTCTATGCTTCTTGGAGATAGTCAAGGGAAATAGGAAAGTGCTTCTCTGGCTTCCCTCAAGGCAAAAGCTTCAGTCTCCCTTGGAAAGGGATAGGCCAGATTCCAGAGGTATCTATCCATGCTTCTCCAGGAGTCACATGCACATTTAGACAACACATATGTATGTGTATGTGTATATATGCACATACATATAGAGACACACATGTATATATGTGTGCATGTGTTTTTGTTATTAAGTCATTTTTTTAGTCATGCCCAATTCTCTGTAACCACATTTGGGTTTTTCTTGGCATAGATACTGAAGTCGTTTGACATTTCCTTCTCCTGCTTATTTTTATAGATGAGGATCTAAAGTAAATAGGGTTCAGTGTTTGACCAGGGTCATACAGATAGTGAGTGTCTGAGGTCAGATTTGAACTCAGGAAGATGAGTCTTCCTGACTCCAAGCCTGGCACTCTATCCACTGCCCCACCTAGTTTTCCGTGTGTGTGTGTGTGTGTGTGTGTGTGTGTGTGTGTGTGTATGTATATATATACACACACACACACGCACATATCTGTCTTATGAACATGTATATTTATTTATTCCCATATAAAGCTCTATATCCAGATAAAGCTGGGGCAAAATGAGTGGGGAAACTTTGATTATGAGGTTTTTATTTTTTTTTATTTTTTTTATGGGTTAACAAGCTTACCTTAATCAAACAAACATATATTACCTAGTTCAGGGGGAAAAGGTTCAGCACCCTGAACTTCAGAGTATACAGACAGTAGTTTCAAAACAGAGAAACAAATGGATCAAGCAGACAGGCTTCCAAACTGTCCAACCATTACATCCATACCAAATCACAGTTACCAGAGAGGGAAGCATCAACATCTGGGTTTTCAAAGCCGGGGGGCTCTCAATGGCTCATCTGGTCAAATCACACGACACTTCTCAAAATGAACCCCCATGAGGTTTTTATTTATCATTTATAATACATATCTTAGCATTCTTCATATCCTATTTTATGTTATATTTTATGTTCTTTCATTGTTTCCCTTGTCTATATCTTGACTTTTTAGGAGATTGTAAAGTCCAGGATGAGGGGCAGGGGAGGAATTATGGAGAGCAATGTGACATGGCAGAGAGCATTCTGGTTCTAGTGTTAGAGAACCTGGGGCAGGTCCAGTCACTGTGAGTTCAGGGCTCTTACCACCATACTACATTGCTTACCACAATAGGGTTCTGTTAGGTGAGATAACTCAAAGTGACATGTCTTTTGCTGCCTCTCACTCAGACTTACCTCAGTCTATCATGACAGCCCCCATTCCCATTTCCATATGGGCTTGTGGATACAACTCTTGCTAAAGTCTGAAAGTGGAGGGACTGGAGTGAGGACTGAGGTTTTCTGAAGTTGCTCAGTTTCCTGGAAGTAAAATCTGCCTTCCAGGATTGTTCTGCCTTTGTGAATGCTTTCAGATATAAAGATTGACTTTTGTCAATCACTCATGTAAGCCCTCCTTGGCAATTTTAACGTGAATCAGAGGAGACTCTTAGAGTAACAATTATGACAATCACCTGGAACTTCTTGAATTCTTCAATGCCAATTCTTCTTCATTCTGGAGCAAGTCTTCATACCTGTAACAAGATTAGGACCCCACCCCCCCCTCCCGCACACACATACATGCTATAAAGGCTGCGAATGGGGGTTTCAATGAAGTATTTATAATAAAAATCTCCAATCTGTTGGGTGTGCCAATATGCATGGAATATGTAAGGAAGTGTGATTTTATTCATATAAAGAACTTTCAGTGTAGGAACTCCCTTCTCCACAAAGGCAGATTGCTACCAATCTATGACTTTGTAAAGTCCTGGAAAGTTGCCTGAGGAACTGAGAAGTTGAGAGACTTGTCCGTACTTGTATGGTTGGTGAATATCTATAGCATAAGTAAAAAGTTTATAAATATAAACAAACTAATTAAACACAAGACCTTTTGGGAGGAAGGACATGACTAGTTAGGAAGATAAGAAAGGTTTCATGCAGAAGATAGTACTTGAACTGCATTTTAATGGAAGAAAGGAACTCTGTGAAATGTAGGCAAGGAGGGAGTGTGCTCCAGGCATGGGGATGGCCAGTACAATGGCACAGAGATGGAATGTAGTGTGGTGTGTGAGGAACAGAGAGTAGACCAGTTTGGCTAGATGGGAAAGTATGGGAGTACTTGTAATGTCCAATGAGGTTAGAAAAGAAGTTGAGGCTAAGTTTCCTAACTCAAAGCCCAATATGCTGCCAGGCCAAATGGCTTTTTGGCCACTGACAAGACTTTATAATTCCTAATGTTCAAAAAAATTGGCAACTCACAGAGGCACACTTGAGATGATGATGCCCATAGACAGTGACGTACACTCTAGACTAAGTAGAGAGTTAGATAACTAATGAAAGCTTTGAATAGACCCCACAATACATAATTCCCTTTAACAGACTGAAGGAAGTTAGTCATCTCTGACAGGATATCTCTCTGAACACAGATACATTGAATTTTAACTGATTGCTTCCTTTGTGTCCCCTGGGAAGCCATGGGGAAAATTGTAGAGTCTGATGGAGGCCAAAACCTCTATCCAAGGCACATTTCTTTAGAACCCAATGAAAAATTAAGTTTCAAGGTATGGGTTGAGATGGAGAGGTGGAGATCCTAAGAAAAAGCCAAGGAACACAGTTGGACTCTGTGTTGGCACAAGATTTGCTAAGACAAACTTGCCCCATTCAAAAGAACTTCTGAGTGCCTTTATTACACAACTTTTAACTATCAGGGCATATTCTCTGTTGGATCTTAGAATAAATAAATGTTTATCTGATATGAACTGCATCCGACTATTATTATTTAGGAGAGATAATGAAGTGCTGACTAACACCACCTTTGGAAAGAACATTGAAAATTTCCTCCCCTATCAAGGAAGTCTCTGCTTAACAAAATAAGCTTAACCCATGAAGTCGTGGTCTAAAAAGAGAATAGAGATATGTGTCTACATTAGGTATCAGATGAATGTCTGGCTCTAAGGTGCCTCAAAACCCAAAAAATCAAGGACCAAAATGAAAGAACTACTAATCTGTCATAGAAGGAGAAGCAGTAAATCTAAAAAATCTTAAAATATACTCCAATTGGACATCATTTCACAAAAGTACATGTATCCAACACATTCCACACATAATAGGGCAAGTAAACTCAATATGTTGCCAGGAAAAAGAGTCCCTGAAGCAGAGATTCTTAATCTTTCTCTGTGTGTCCTGGCCCCCTTTAGCAGCCTGGTGAAGCCTGTGGACCCCTCCTCAGATGGCTTTTTAAATACACAAAATAAAATACACAGTTTTACAAAGAAAACTAATTTTTATTGAAATATAGTTAACAATTTTTTAAAGTTCACAGACCCTGGTTAATAATCTCTGGTAAGAGTATTTAACTTCTCACCAATTTTGTGCAATTTTATAAATAGATGCATAAAATTCACAACATTTCAGAAATGAAAAAGATTTCAGAGGCCATCTAGTCCCACTCTATCCAAGAAATTATCTCTACAACATTAACTCGTAATCATCCAGCCACTATTTTAAGGCTTCCAATGAAGCAGATTCCTGAGGTAGACTCTAATGCCTCTACTAGTTAGATTTCCTTTTTTCCTTTTGTGATTGAGAGATAGGTAGTAGAGGACCATGGTATCACAAACTTAGAATTGAAAGGGATCATAGAAATCAACTAATCCAATCCCAGAGAGATAAAGTGACTTCCTACTCCAGATCCAATAATCTTTGCAAATCAGAAGTAGTTATTAAAATCAGAGAAAGTCCAACTAACTATTAGACAAGACTTGAGAGGTAGCTAAGTTTGAATTTCTCCATGCCCCTTTCTATAAAACTCTCCTTCTCAGGCATCTTCTCAGGTCTTCAGGATGTCCCCTGAATGCTCAGGGTCACATGCATGACCCAGGTCTGTCATTCTAATAAAGTGTTATACTACCTTTCTCTTTGCTCCCCATCCATAAAAATATCTGTCACATGTACCATTTTATCTGAATCTCACTGTCGTTGTTGCTAATCTGAACTAATTTGAACTAAAGTATTCATAGTTGAGAATGTGTTAGTCCCAATGAATGATGGAATACCACAATCTCCAAAGAATCAAAAAACAATAGACACATTTTTTAGTTGTGTCTGACTTTTCATAATTCCACTCGGGGTTTTCTTGGCAGAGATACTGGAATGGTTTGTCATTTTCTTCTCCAGTTCATTTTACAGATGAGGAAACTGAGGTAAATAGGGTTAAGTGACTTGCCCAAGATCACACAGCTAGTAAGTGTCTGAGGCCAGAGTTAAACTCAGGAAGATGAGTCTTCCTGACTCTAGACCTGGAACTCTATTCACTGCAACAGCTACCTGCACAAATGCTCTATGACATATTACCAAAGATGACTGGAACTTAATAAGAAGATATCAACCAGGAAAGTGGGTGGAGTTTAATGTATCAAGAGTTGATGATAACATATGGATGGCCCTATTACCCAGAGGATGGCCCTGAGGAATGTTTAAAAGTTTAGAGGAAGACCTTGGGATTTTGGATCGGTCTTTGAAAAATTCTTTGAAGAACCTGGATACAAATCGCACAAATGAGGTGTGAATAGCTTGCAATCTGCACCTTTGAAAGAATGGGCTTTTATGAAATTGCAAGTCTACCAAAGTGTGCCTCATGGTATTCCTTACACTCAAGTCACCATTGGTAATATGTCTCAGCCTATTTTTGCCAACCATGCATCACCCTTTAAGTCATCCTCAATTTCTTTTGCCCCTTTGAAATCTACTTTCCCCAAGTCAAGAGTACATGCATTAAAGTTCTACCCAGCTTTCCCTCTAATGCCAGCTCTTAGCTTGGTTTGGTTTGGTTTTTTTTCTCCAGATTGCCCATGATTTCAATTTCAGCAAACATGATTTCTCCAATTATTTTTCCTCTATGTTCTGAAGAATGAAATTCTCACTGAAATAAGCCAAATTTTTTTTAAATAGTTGGATATTGATCAAAGATATCTAGTAGCTCTCTGTGTAGTTGAATTCTACTATTACTTCTAGATTCTTCCTCCTCCATGGTAGGCAAGTCTCTACAATGCATCATCCATTTCCTCCTCCTGTCCAGGTGGTCTATAATGTACTTCTACCATAATATTGCTTCCCTTTCTTTCTCCTTTGCGCTTTGTTTCAGATGTTCTCCATCAAGCTCACCCACACAATGTTTTCAATAAAATCCTGTTCCACCAGCATTTCCTCTAATCTATTCTTTTTGGTATATCTTTATGTTGACATTTCTAGACATGAGTCACACTCACCAAATAATATCTGTAAGGTCAAATTTGACTTCTTGTGTTTATTCACTTTATCATTACCCATACTTATTTACAAACATCTGAGCACATGAATATTAGTGGCAGCTAAGTAGTGTACTGTGTACGAGTACTGCACCTGGAGTCAGGAAGACCTGAGTTCAAATCTAGTCTCATATACTTACCAAGTATGTGACCCTCAACAAGTCATTCAGCCTCTGTCTGCCTCTCATCTGTATAATGGGGATAATAACAACACCTACCTCACAGGACTGTTGTGAGGACCAAATGAAATAATGCTTATACATCATTTTTCAAACCTAAAATCACTAGAACTATATCTATCTATCCCCCTTAAATAACTCTGGTCTAGAAGTATGGTGTTTAGGGATTCAGAAGGAAAGTCGCTCCCTCATTGCTCTGAAGTGGAAAGGTAGTCTTTAGTTTACATTCCTCAGTGAAATTCCTTCCCATCAAACTCTGGTTACACAAAAGGCCATCACAAAGAATGAATAGCATAAAATAGCAAACAGAAATTGGAGACATTTTAGGTATTAGAATATACCTAAGACTGAATGAACTCTTCAGCTTAAAGTGAAATAATATCTCAGATCAAATAGAGAAAGACAGAGGAAGACAGGGGCAGACAGAGATAGAGAACCAGAATCAGAGAGATGGGGTGGGGGGCACTATTCTCTCTCTTCCAAGGAAGTCCATTCTAACAGTCTCTAGGGGAGGCAAGATTGACATCTGCGGTTTTTCTCTCCAAGGTGTCTCTCTTTAAGAGTCTTTCAGGATCACTCATATCTCTCTCCAAAAAAAGATCTAACACCAAATCAGGAAACTCTTTATGCAGGTAGGTAGTATTGCATAAGCATTTTCTCTGCCAGTCGGGAGTTATATCTCTCCACCTACGGAATAGCACACAAAACAACTGAGGCTCAGTTGGAAGCCTATTTGCATACTAAATATATGTCTATACATCTTTAGTTTTAACATTACCTACATTTCCTGATCTATCCCCTCTGTTCCCTGCCTTTTGGAAAGCCATTCCTTATAAAAGAGAATAAACATGAGAAAAAGAAAAACATTTTCAGTAAAACTAAACCGAGTAAATATGTCTGAAAAGCCTGACATCATATCTCGTGTACCATAATCAGGTAAAGCTTCTGCCAGCTAGGGAGTTGGGACAGTCTTCCAGACTGTTCTGCCTTAGAAGTTTGGCTGGAGCAGAAAATAGCTACCAGTAGCTTTTCATACAGCGACTGGTTCTGACAAAATTACCAGGAAGAACTTTGGGGGTGGAGGTGGGGGCGGGAGTGTTGTGTGGGGATTTCCTTTGGAGAGAAAGTACCTGAATTGAGAAGGTATTTACTTATTTTTCTCTCTCTTGCCTAAAACCCAATGATTAGAAAATCAAGCAGACACTATCTGTTTCTCTGCTAGTACCCCAAGGGAGAGTTGGTTCTGAATCAGACAATACTGAATCTATATTAGATTACCACTCCCTGTCTCTGGGGGTTATCGTGCAGAATACACTTTGAAAACCTGAAGTGCACTACAGATATATGTATTGTCATGATGACTATTTGATACTTGTCTCTACTGACTGGAGAGGACTGTTGCTAGGGAAGGGATAGCAAGGCTCTAACTAGTCTGACACTCAGGGAATTAGTTGACATGCAAGGTAAGTGTTTCCAACAGATCCTCTATGTGCCAAGCTGATGATGCCCAAGCTTGGAAGACCTGGTACAATTTCTTTAACAATTACTGTTAGGTGATGTAGAAACTGCCGGGGAGAGGGAAAGAGAGCACTCTGCCAAGGACACTGATGCTTTGTGGAGAGCAGGGAGGTGATAATTTATTGGCAGCCCTGCCAGGAAAATCACTGTGGCATATTCGGGATATAATGTGCCAGCACCACAGAGTGTCTAACACCCACCAAAGCTGTGACAGATCACCTTTTTCCTAGGACACAATCCATAACATACATTACAAGTACCATGAACTGAGATATTTTTATCGATGAAGAGTAAACCATATGGAACTTGTCTTACTGGACGTATCAAACTTGAAGGAATTGTTTTAAGAAAATATTTTTATCATTATCTCTTGTTTTTATATCACTTTCATTTCTAAATGTATTCCTCCTCATTCCCCACCCTTTTCTTGTAAAAAGAACCATTTAAAAGAGAAAGAAAATAAAAACTATTCAGCAAAATAAAAAAATTAACTGTCAGAAATTATGTATAATGTTCTATACCTGTAATAATAACTAGCAATTATATAGTACTTTATAAATTTATTTCATTTGATTCTCACAACTCTTGGAGATAGGTGCTATTATTATCCCAGTTTTACAGTTGAGGAAAATGAGGTTGAAGTTAAATGACTTACCCAGGGTCACACAGTGTCTGAGGTTGGATTTGAACTCAGGGTTTCCTGGCTACAGACCCAGTGCTCCATCCATAGCACCACCTACTTTCATGATCACATCTCTTCTCAAGAATCAAGCTTGGTTATTATAATTCTACAACATTCAGTTTTTTGTTGTTTTTGTTGTTGTTCTTTCTGTTTCCATTCCTGTTGCTGCTCACTTCACTTTGTGTCAGTTCATAAATCTTCCCAGGCTTCTTCATATTCATTCTTTCTTGTATCTTATTAATATTCCATTACATTCATGTCCCACAATTTGTTCAGCCATTCCCTAACTGATGAGCATCTCCTTTCCCCCACCCCAGGTCTTTGTTACCACAAAATAAGTGTTAGTGTTAGTATTTTAGTGGATACAGTACCTATTTTTCTGTCTATAACCTTCTTGGCAGGGTGTTATGGGAATGGGAATCTGAAGATCTTCTCTGCCCCTTGGCCCTCTGATAGGCTTAAGTGACTCTGAGAACCTTCCCTGATTTGAAAATATACTCTTCCCCCTAATAGGCTGAATGTGGGCACATGGAGTCTGTGGCAGGAGGCTTGTTTTTCAGGAATGCCCACACCTTGTTGCTTTGTGACTGGGCAGTGGGTCGAGAGGGCTGTGACATTCTCTGACCCAGGAGAAGGCTATATATACCCTGATGCAAGCTTCTGCTTTGGGGCTTACTTTGAGAAGAGTTGTGTGATTTGACCAGATGAGACTCTGGGTAGCTGTTGAGCCCCCCAGCTTTGAAAACCCAGATGTTGGTGCTTCCCTCTATGGTAACTGACTAGGAATGGATGTAATGGTCAGACAGTTGGAAGCCTGTCTGCTGATCTATTTCTCTCTCTACTTGTAACTTCTGCTTGTAACTTGTTTGTATTCTCTGAAGTTTGGGGTGCTGACTTTTTCCCCTGAACTAGGTAAATGATATATGTTTGATTGATTAAAGTAAGATTGTTAACCCATTTTAAGTTGCTTTCCTTTAGAAAAGCAGATCTAAGAACCTGTGTTGGCAGCCACCCTGGGGATGCTGGGGTGTTTGCTGCTATATGGGGATAGGGGGAGAGACAAGAAGGCAGAAGCGGAAGGAAAAGAAAATAAATGTCTAAGTAAGAAAAAATTAAAGTTACAAAAGCCTCTTTGGCCTGTGTCTAGAGTTCTGTGTCTGGGCCCTTTAAAATCATTTTCTTAGCATAGTTCCAAATTGCTTTTCAGAATGGGTGTGTCAAGTTAGTCCTCCACCAAAAGTGACTTAGAATCATTCTTATTGACTCTCTGTTACACCAGAGGGCTACCTACTATGAGGTACCACAAATGCCAGACATTCTATTCTTTTCTCTGCTCTGGCTCCCATCTGGTCTGATGCTTATATGAGATGTTTCATTAATTAAAAATCAACCAATCACCACATTTACTAAGCACCTACTATATGTTAGACACCGTGCAAGGTGTTAGGAGATACAAAGATAGAAATAGAAATCCCTTCCTTCAAGGATCATAAAATCTTCTGGAAGAGATAACATGTATGTACTTCTAATTTATATATGTTGTTACTGTTCAGTCATTTTTCAGTCGCGCTTGACTCTTTTGGGATTGTCTTAGCAAAGATACCAGAGTGGTTTACCATTTCCTTCTCCAGTTCATTTTACAGAGAAGGAAACTGAGGCAACTGGATTTAAGTGACTTGCCCATGTTACACAGCTAGTAAGTATTTGAGGCCAGATTTGAACTCAGGAAAATGAATCTTACTGACTCCAAGCCTGGCACTCTATCCACTGTGCTACCTAGTTTTAGTCCATGTCAAAATACAGATGAGGTCCCATAGTCTTTCTGTCATAAAATCGAGCACCAAGTCCTTCCAAATTCAGGCCAGACATCCCCTGATTTAAACTTACTAAGTAGACTTAAAGAGATAAGCTATCCATAGTTTTGGAGAAAAGGTTTATAAGATGTTTGCTTTCTATACAAATTTTACTTCCTGTTTCAAAACTGCAAGCTGTTGCCAAGGAATAGGGGCCAGCAGGCACTTTGCACGCCAAGCAGAAAAACTCATAGCTCTAACCTTATTTTCTAACAGCCTGATGTGAGGAATTTTCTTTTTATTTTATTTATTTAGTTCTTATTTATTTTATTTATCAGAGAATTATTGCTCCCTAAAAAAATGTTATTGTAGGTACTTTTTACTTTAGTCAGTCTCAGATCCTGTCTTCAAACAAGTTGAAATATTCTCTACAGCAAAAGCACTAAGTGTAATTAATATTCCTATTTATTAGTGTGCTTTGGGCTGACTTTAATAGATTTTTCTTTCCATTTCCAGGAGTTCAATTTTTGAATTTCGGTTAATTAATCTACTTGCCCTTGATGACAAGGCTGTTCTATATATGGAGGATGCACTGAAACTGTTCTATGTACAAGGCAAGCAGAGGAAAATAAGCATTTATTTCACACGTCCTATGTGCCAGGTACTGTGTTAAGCTCTTTACAAATATTATCTCATTTGGTCCTCAGAACAAGCCCGTGAGGTGGGTGCTATTCTAATATCCATTTTACAGATGAGGAAACTGAGGCAGGCAGAGGTTAAGTGACTTTCCCAGGGTCATAAAGCTAATAAGTGTCTGAGACTAGATTTAAACTCATTGCTTTACTCCAGGCCCATTGCTTCACCTAGCTGCCTCAGACGGATTATAAATCTTTCCTTAGAGTGTAGTAGTATCAGAGGGAGTTCATAATTCTATCCCTTTTCCTTCTCCTAGATATTTCATTAAGAAGTCCCAATTAATTGGAATAATCTCAATCAACAGCTCAGAGGAATCATAATATTATGAGACACAATTGGAGAGATGCCAGGATACTTTACCTGGGCCATCAACCCCATGGGAAATATTGAAATAAATGGAAGGAGACACACCCAGGCACTAAAGAGAAAGAATGTAAACTGTGCCAACTCACCATGAACCAACATGGAAGTGGGGAGAAAGAACCATTTAGTATAGTACAAAGAGAAACATTTCCTCTGGTCCCTGGTGTGAGAACTGGGAAAGGAACAACAGAAAAATAGAAGCACCTGGAACTGCATTTGATGGCTATAACAAAGACAAGGGAGTCTCACCCCCTGGAAAAGAGAATCACTGTCATTTGTGAAATGTGGTAAGAACTGCTTAGAGGAACACTTCTATGCAGGAGCACTGCCAGTTTGCCGTCAAAAGCCATACTATAAGTCAAAGAATATGAACAGGCAATCTTCAGATGAAGAAATTAAAACTATCTATAGTCATATTTTAAAATGCTCTAAATCACTATTGATTAGAGAAATGCAAATGAAAATAACTCTGAGGTACCACCTCATACCTATCAGACTGGCTAATGTGACAAAACAGGAAAATGATAAATATTGGAGAAAATGGAACACTAATGCAGAAAAACCTGGAAAAACTTGCATGAGCTAATGCTGAAGGAAATGATCAGAACCAGAAAAACATTGTACATCATAAGAGCAATGTTGTGTGATGACTAATTTTGATAGAGTTATCTCTGCTTAGCAATGCAAGGATCTAGTACAATTCCAAATAACTCATGATGGAAAATGTTATCTACATTCAGAAAAAGAACTATGGAGTCTAAATGCAGATTGAAGCATACTATTTGCCCTCAATCTTTCTCCCTTCTTCCGTGGTTTCTCCCATCAGTTCTAATTATTCTCAACAACATGACTAATGTGAAATATGCTTAATATGAAAATAAATGTTGTACTATACTACAAGTGATCCTGATTGTACAGGCATCTAGGGTCATTCATTGATGGCTATTGTTCTTTTTTATAGCTTTATATATGTGTCATTTGGTTTCTTTACTTTCTGAAGAAACTGTTCATGTTCTGATCCTTGTGAGCCTTTGTGCTTTTAAAGGGAGTTGGCAATGACAAATGGGGTGAGTGAGGTAAGGATGGGAGAGAGTATGAAGTTCTGAAGTTTACAGATTTATCTGGGTGGAAGCAAATAAGTCAAAGAGATGCAAAGTCACCCAAAGCATATTGTCGTCATTGTGGTTGTGATTGTTCAGTCCTTCAGTTGAATCTGACTCTTCATGTTCATGTGGACCAGGCTCTTTGTGTCAAGAAAGAAATTCTAACACAGGGGTTACATACGATTCTAGTTTTATCAATTTGTCTCTCACAGGGGTTTGTTCTCCTCTCAAAAAGTTGTCCCTTCAATTTTGGTGCACTTCTAAAGGGAGTAAGGAGCTGCAAAAATGTGGTCTGGGAAGTCAAGGCATGAGCTATGGGCACATGAAATTAACATACTTTTCTTAAATTTTATATGAAAAACAAATCTTTTCAAAACAGCTAGCCTTAAGCAAACTTCAATAATATATTTAAAGATGATGTCTGAGCAACTTGTAAAAAAGCCAAGCCCTTGGACTGTTTTAGATGCCTTTCTCCCCTATTACTTAAGTGCCATTACTTAACTGCCATTCCTAGACCCTTACCCTCCTTTATCTCTGCATGAAATCTTCAAAGAAAGATGCTTCTTTTATTTCTTAATGCTCTTTTCCCTCATCTTTGCTTGACTTTGTTCTGAAAACCCCCTCTAAACTATATGCGCAACAATTCAGTTTTGGGGCTGGTTTAACATTAAAACTTTGCTTATTTCCCAGCTCCTATTCCACCAGAGACGGGCAACAGTGGGTTAGAGGTATAGAAGAGAAGCTAGGATCAGAACTAAGGCAAGGTTGGAAGTGTACAAGAAGGGCTAATTATGAGAAAGAACCAGGAAGTCAGTAGCCAAGATAGAGCCAGGAGGACTGGATGCATGTCAGTAGCCTAAAATGGGAACCCAGGACCAAAAGGCAGAGAATGCAAGCAAGAATCTGAATATTCCGAATATCTCTCTAAACAAAGTGATTCTTAACATGGAATCTCTGAACAAATTTCAAAGGACCCGTGAACTTAGAAAAAAATAACATCTTAATTTTCACCAACTTCTAAATGAAATTTAGCATTTGCTTCAGCTATTTAAAGATATTATTTTGAGAAGGGTTCCATAAGAGTCACCAAACTGCCAGGGAGGGCCATGACACAAAAAAGGTGAAAAACCTCATCACTAAACAGCCCCAAGGGACTTTTTCTCCAAATCCTAAATCTGTGTTTTTCTTTTTCCTTTCCCTTCAGTCTGATATTTGACTCAAATCAGCACACCATTCCAAAGGTGGTTATCAGTTGTGGCTAGCTGATTTCCCTGAGTTAAATCTCCAAGGCACTTGCTTCTCCTTTACAAACTTCCCCCCAGAAAGTTTAAAGAGATGAGACCATTTCCCTTAAAACAAGAACAAAGCATTCTAAGAAGAAATTGGAACAGCAAAATTAAACATGTTTTATGAAAAGAATATTCTGAAAATCCTACGGCTAGATAAAAGCAGCAGGGACAATCATGATCTTGGTTCAGGGAAGGACAACAGGCCACTGGGACTATGACATCTCAGAGGAGGTAGGACTGGCTCCAGAAAGACTCACAATGGGAGTTGCCAGCAAGCAAGGGATAAATAGAGGATGAAGTCTTATCTCCCATTGGATAAATTTCAAAATGCCCTGTGAGAGGAACCAGAATTAATATCTTTGCCAAAAAAAAATCGAGCATCAAGTTAAAACAATAGAAGGTGGAATTTTCTCTTGTAATTCCCATAAGGGCTTCCGCCTTCTGCCTTGCTACCTGTAAGCCTTACTGAGAATATTAACAAGATAACAAACCATATTCATTATACAAGCCAAAGATATGTTTCCAGGAAACATCTTCCTTTAGCTAATGAACCGAAGCCCAAAGAGCCTATCTGTTTGAAGTTACCAAAAATTTTTCTCTCTGGATAAACATCTGATTACTTTTCATAAGGACCTCGGGACTGGGAGGGAATCACACAGAGGACCTTGAGTAAATTTCATAATACCAAAACAATTCACAGCAGGACATTGGTTCCACAACGGAATTCAGTTGTGTATATTCCCATTTCTGTCTATGATGACAAGGCGTCTTAATGGAAAGGATCAAAGGATTTATTTAAGCTAGCCCATGTTGCTATTGGTTTTAATGAAATAAGCCCCCTTTTTCAGATGGTTATGCCAGAAATGCAGCTGTTCTGGTTATTTGGAGCTCTAAAGACCCTTAGATGACTGGTTTGGGTGGAGAGAAGACTTTTTGGTTGTCTACAGGGAGAAATAACAGGCAGATACACTACTGCTAGGTACAAAATCCTTGAATATGATAACTAAAGATTCTGATGGCCAGATAAAAGATTTTGGTACGCATACTGTGAACATTTTAGCTCAAAAGATATGAAGTAAAAATGGGCATTTCCTTATTTTTGGTCAGGATGATAGGACCATAGTTCTAAAATGGAAAGGAAATTCAGAAACACTGTAATCCATTCCCCTTGTTTTATATAATAGAAAACTGAGGACCAAGGAAATGAAATGAAATGATTTGTCCAAAATCACACAAGAAACATCAGTGCAGTCCTCATTTGGGAAATCAGCAAAAAGAAGCTATGATATGGATCTACTTGGTTTTTGTCTCTTATTCACATGCTTCAGGAAAAAAAAAAAGTTTCTGGTTCTCTGCTGCCTTAGTTGTCCAAATAAGAAAACCTTCTGGATACTTAATAATCAATCAGAGATTTAGAATTGGAGGAAATCTAAAGGATTGTCAATCTAGTCAGATTATTTTGCAGATGAGAAAACTTAGGTCATGATATAACAAATTGGCTTGCTCAGGGTCACATAAACATTAAATGCTGGGACTAGAATTTGAACACAGGTCCTTTGATGCTAGAATCAGTGCACTTTCCAGTACACCATGCTGTTTCAGAGAAATATTTTTCATTATTCCTTTACAGAAAGGGTCAGTCGGTCAACAAGCAGTTGTTCTAAGCATTGAAAATACAAAGATAGGTTAAAAAAAGTCCCTCTCCTCAAAATGTTTAACAGTCTAATGGGGGAAATAACATGTAAATAACTGGGCATATGCAAAATATATAAAAAGAACATATCTTTTTGTGCCTGGAGAGTGTCCTGGGATTGTTTTAAGCACAGCACAATTTCCCAAATGCTATCCAGCCCACCCTTTTCCATGTACTGAAGCCTAGGCCTAGCTCACTGTCCACCTTTAGAATCTGTCTACAGTACATATACCAATGGACTAATTCAGTGGGTTACTTAGCAACTGTATGTCAATAGTCCGTTTGGGTTTATCCATTTGGTTTTTCCCGGGTGGGTCATTAGGACAATCTATCTTCAGTCATTGTGGTTCTTGTAGAGGCCACCATGTAATGTTCTGGGACCTGCTGCATTCAGCACAATGTTATCCTCAAACACCTGGATGATTCTGCACAGGATGTCTTCCATGATAAATGCTAAAAATCTCTCATAAGTATACATTTGTCTTCCTGTCATAGATTTTCCTTCTCTCAAGCTATTCTGTACAACCTTAGCTCATGCCTTGTTCCTCCTGTACATTATAACAAAGGTCATATTCTTCTCTATTAAGTCAAATACCTTTCTTTTTTTCATGAAACTGGGTCTCCCTATCTTGGCCGGACTAGAAGTGCAGCAGTCATTTACAGGCCCAATTCCACTACTGATCTTTAAGGAAGCTTAAATCTGCTTTGTTGGTTGGTTTGGGTTTTTTTCAACCTGGCCTGGTTCTTTCTCCTTAAGAGGGCCTGGTAGCCCTCCTCTCCTGAGGACTCTTCATATTGGTGCCAGACAGCTAAAAACAATAGGTTTTAGCCCTACTGTTCAGCACTTTTGAACTCAAGGAATATACCAACCTCAGTCTCCCCCAGGAGCAGGTGTGTGTCAACATATCCTGTAAAATTCCTTTTTATAATAAAAAAAATAGTAAATTGAATAGGGGCTTATATTCTCTATACCTTTCAAATATATGATTGTACAGATTTGATACACTATAGAAAATCATTTATGAAAGGTTGGGAATTCCTATTATCATTATCAATTTTCTGCTGATCTACTGATTTTTTTCTAGGTACATAGAAATTCTTCAAGACCTAAATTTATTATTTCTGTGAATAATCCTATTTCTTCCAACTAAGAGTGCTACTTCTATCCAGTTAACACATGGGAAAACCAAAGCCTCAAAAACAAATAACTAACCTAAGATTGCATAGAAATTTTAGCAAGATGCAGAACACATAATGTTTTGAACTAATGAAGGAAAAGTAAGTCAGCAATATTTAGAAACCCCAGACTTTCTTCTGAGTCCATGCTATGTAGAGTTATCTGGTCCCCCAAAGCATTAAAGTCACACACATGTCATCTTGTGTGTGTTCTTTTTTTAAAAAAATATTTATTTAATTTAATTTATGGAATAAAAAAGCATTTCCATAACACAGTAAAATAAAGGAAGATAATTACACATGAAATTACAAATCTATTATGTATAACTTTGTATTCTTTTTAAATATATAATAGTTATCATGTAAATTTCTTTTTTTCCCCTTTGTTTCTTCCTGACCCTTCCCAAGATGGCTACCATTAGACACAAATCAATCTCTCTCTCTCTCTCTCTCTCTCTCTCTCTCTCTCTCTCTCTCTGTATATGTATGTATGTATGTATGTATATGTATATATACATACATATATGTAATAAAATCATTCTATACATACTTCTATTTATCAGTTCCTTCTCTGTATGCAGATAGCATCTTACTTCATAGATCCTTTGTAGTTACTTTGGGTATTTATAAGAGTCAAAATTACTTGTTCACTCAAACTTGTTCTTAAAACGATATTGCCATCTCTAGGGTATAGGAGAGGGGAGGAAAAAAAGGGGGGAAGAAATTTATATAATAACTTTATTATATTTTTTAAAGGAATAGCAAGTTGTATATAATAGATTTACAGTTTTCTGTGCAATCATCCTTTTTTGTTACACTATGTTATGGAAATGCTTGCTTTATTCCATAAATAAAAATTAAATTAAGAAAGTAATATTGCTCTTACTGTATACAACATTCTCTTGGTTCTGCTCATTTAACTTTTCATTATTTCGTGCAAGTCTAATCATGTTTTTCTAAGATCATCGAGCTCATCATTTCTTATAGTACAGTGGTATTCCATCACAATCATATATCATAGCTTGTTCAGTCATTCCCCAGTTGATGGGCATCCCCACTATTTCCAGTCCTTGGCTACCACAAAGAGAGCTGTTATCAATATTTCAGAACATATAGGTTCTTTTCCTTTACTCCTAATCATCTTTGGAAATGGACCTCGTGGTGGTATTGCTAGTAAGTTAAAGCCCATTCCTACAGAATATTGTATCAGCAGTTTAATAACTCTTTGGGAACATGCATATCATCTTAAGGATTTATTAGGAAGGGAAATTTTGGCATCTGCAGAAAATTTAGTTGGAGGAAAGAGAGAAAGAGACAGAAATCTACAGGTTGCTGCTGGGAAAGCTGGAACATGCCGACATTAGAGATGAATTGGCTTGTATGCAGCTAGTTAGGTACATGTCAGAATCTACATGTTAGAATATCAGCTCCTTAAAGGTAGGGACTGGTTTGTTTGTTTGTTTGACCTTTTTTTGTGTCCCCAGCAGTACCTGGTATGTAGTAAGCAGTTAGTAAATGTTAGTTAACTGACTAATCCATAGGATGCTGGTCCCTAGATATAGTAGCATGATGTAGGCAATTCCCCTCCCTAACCCCATCTCTTCCCACATTAGGTACAGTCAAGGGGAAAGGAAAGCTCCAGAAGAGCAATATAGAAGCAATAGGACCTTTGGGAGCTTGTAGCCCAGGACAATAAGAGTGTGCATGGGGATTAGGGGGAAAAGGGAGTTGGGGAAGACTTTGTCAACCAACTGATGGGGGACTGCATCTGGCAGGAGGTATATTCCCCAAACCCTATCCTGGTTGTCAATGCCCTGTTGTTCCATGATAGTTAAAGCTCTCTAAGATTTGCAAAGTGCTTTATAAATATTAACTCATTTGATCTTCACAACAATCCTGGGGATGTAGGTGCCATTATTATCCACATTTTATAGATGAAGAAACTGAGGCAGAGTTTAAGTAACTTACCAGGGTCACTAAACTAGTAAGTTTTTGAGGCCAGATTTAAACTCAGGTTTTCCAGATGCTGAAGGCAGCTAGGAAGCATAATGGACAGAGCACTGGGCTTGGAATCTATCAGTAAGAGTCCTCCTCATGAGTTTAAATCCGACCTCAGACAGTTCTTAGCTGTGTGACCCTGGGCAAGTCACTTAACTCTGCCTCAGTTTCCTCATCTGTAAAATGAGGTGGTGAAGGAAGTAGCAAACCACTCCAGTATCTTTGCCAAAAAATCCTTAAATGGTGTCATGAATACAACTGAAATGACTGAACAACCGCAACATACCTTGCTGCCTGATAGCTGTCACTGAAATACGGTCATCCTATTGCTGTGAATGAATGTTCTGGAATCTAGACTTGACTTCGTAGCACATGTTGAAAACTCGAGATCCAGGAAATGAGTAGTCCAAACATCTGCCTGTATAGATATATCGTTGGAAGAGCATTTTAAAAGACTTGGCATCTCTTTCCACCAGAAAGAGCTGAAGATCTCTGGGCAGAAAGACAAAGTTCTCAGAAGAAAAAAAAAAACTAAATAAATTTTCCCAATTGGAGATGCAAATAGCTGGAAATCACATGAATGTGATTAGCACACACACACCCATCCCCCACCCCATTTGATAAATCCCACAGAGTATTATCCATGGCAGTAGTAGGGACTTTTTCCCTAAACAATGCTATTTGAATTTTCATAAATACCACAGAAAATTAGGAACAATACTGAATCTATATGGAATTTTTTAGCTAATACACTTTAGCATCAGCATTGAGAATTCTTTGCCAGTAAACAGTGAGTCATTGAATCAGAGCCAGGCACTGTACCTCCTCTATGCTTTCTTCCCATTCAAAGGAATCAGACCCAATGACCCATTATGAGCTTTGGCTAAGCCGAGTGTTCATATAGCCCCTCAAGTTTGTTGAAGTGTTTTGTTTTTATAAGTTATAAGTTTGCCATGGCTACCACTGACCCAACCGACCCTTTGACTTCACTTCAAAACCATAGCCAAAATATTGGGTTTTGAAGTTGAATAGAGGACAAAAGTTATGGGTGTAGCAGATGTTATGTTATTTGCTCCTTCCTCTCTCCTTTCCCAGTTGAGTCCAATGAAGTGTGCTTCACTTCCCTCTCCTTTGTAGAGAAGTGAGAGCCCATTCCTACAGAATATGGCATTTATAATTAGAAGTAGTTGCTTTGTCATTCAGTTTTGCTTAACTGTTTCTTCTTTGTTCCAAAGGAAGTTTCTGTGCCATCAGGGAGGGTAAGAGATAATCAATCAATAAACATTTATTAAGTGCCTACTATATGCTAGGCACCGTGGTAAATGCTAGGGGTACAAAAAGAGGCAAAAGAGAGTAATTGAATTCAAGGAGCTTACAATCTAATGGGGAAAACAGCATGCAAACTAATATGTACAAAGCAAGTTATGTCCAAGATGAATAGGAAATAATTAACAGAGGGAAGACACTGGAATCAAGAGCCGTTGAGGAAGGCTTCCTGTAAAAGGCAGGATGTTGTCAGAACTTAAAGGAAGCCAGAGAGGTTAATAGTATGAGGGAGAGTGTTCCAGGCATGGAGGATAGCCAGAGAAAATGCCTGGAGCTGAGAGGCAGAGTGTCTTGTTCCCAAAACAATCAGGGGCACAGGGGCGAATTATAAAATGACTATGGTTTTTTTTTAAAGGATCACTATTTTTGCCTGTCTCAAAGATTATTCATGATGATGGGGATCATTGGGACTGGTAGGGAAGATATTGAAGGGAATAGAGAAAAAGTACCTTCAGTGAGGAAGTATACCATAGTGGCAAAGGACTTCACAAGTTTGAGGTTCATCTTATACCTACCGGTTGCCTTTTCTTTGTGTCTCTAGCACTTAACACAAAGCCTCGCATGTAGTGTTTAATAAAGTGGTGATTGAACGACCAATTGATTAATTAACACTTTGGAAGACTCCAGAACAGGGGTCCTTAACCTTTCTTGTACCATGGACCCCTTTGGCAGTCTAATGGACCTCTTCTCCAAATACTATTTTTAAAATCATAAAATAAAATATATAAGATTACCAAAAATAGATAAAATACTAAAGTTATAAATGTGGCTATATATGATTACAAAAGAAGCCAATTATGTTTAAATATAGCTGTCAAAATATTTTTTAAAGCCAAAACAAAAACCAGTTCAAGGATCCCAGATTCAGAGCCCCTGCTCTACAGGCTTGCTCCAAACTGGTCTGAGAACCTTGAGGACTAAGTGGTTCTGCTATAAATGTCAAGATGCAACAGGAATTGAGAGAGAGGGATCTTAGCCTCCCCTTCCAAGCCCCTCCCTTCTGTGTCAGGTGCAGGAAACAAGCCAAAGAAGAGGGGCTGCCCAGGACGGACTTGTTCAGGCTGCTGCTGCTGCGGCTGCTGCTTCATTCTCAAAGAAGACCAGCACATCAGGGGGGGTAATGCCAGGACCTGCAGGTGAATTGGATTCACTTCTTCAAGAGTCTCCACCAGAGGAATCCTCATACTTGGAGCTATAATTTACCTTTGAAGCAAATGGCTATTACTTCAAGGATTTCTGTTATGTTTTTCTTCATTATTTTAATAAAACTTTCTCTGTTCAGATTCTACTTCCCCTAATGAAAACTTCCATGATTTCTTCCACTATTAACGCTTCCCTCTTCAGATATTTCCAGAGTTTGTTGCCCAATCTCTCCTTCACCCCTTCATTCCCCACCCTGTATTATATTTATCTAGACTTATGTTGTATCATTGACCCTATCCCCCATAAAATACTAGTTCTTTGAGAGAAGGAAGTACTCCATTTTCATCTCTGTATCCCCAGCACACTACCAAGAACATAGTAGAGGTTTGATAAGAATTTGTGAAAGGGGAGTTAATTCTGTAATATTGTGAATTACATTTATTGTAATGTCCCTGACCCTAACTATGCAATGCCCAAATGGTCTCCTTGGCATAAATGCTCTTTCTCCCTCTAGGGAATAGTATCAAAGGACCTGTACTTCCCTTCACCTCTTGTTAATTCTGAAGCCCCATCCAGAGAAAGACTTCTGGAGAAAAACATCTCAGGGTGAGATCTGTATCTATTCCTTCTTTGGAGATATTTCTCCCTTCAGTTACTTCCTTCCAACTATATTCTCAATCAGTACAATCCCCAACCACAAATTTCTGGTGGTTACCATTATTTATAAAGACAAAATAAACCTTGAAAACAAAGAGCCCCTCCATCCCTAGACACACACACACACACACACACACACACACACACACACACACACACACACACACTGCCCAGAAGAAAAGTGTTCAAGGAGGATGAAAAGATGTGAAATAACCACTGTTGGTTCTATTGCATGGCATGGAACATGACTTCTGTCCTGATGCACCTCAAGTCTCATTTCCACAGCCCTGACCCCTTTCATTGGATAATTGCTTCAGTCTGACACTTCCACTCTCAACTCCACATAATGTCTTTTAGCTTCCTGCAGTTTCATGCTTCTTCTGTGCCTCCAATCAGACTCCTCTGAGTCTGAATCCTCAATGCAATGAACTTACCTTTAAAAGGTCTAACTGACATGTAGGTTCTCATTCTTCATACTAACAAGTTGTACCCTTTTTGATTCACTCAAGGGACTAATTCTTAAGGGATTGCCTAACCATGACTACATTTTAGTTAGTTTAACACTTTCTTATCTAGCCCTCCCCTCCCTTTTTTGTGATTAGGTCTCTCATATACATAATCAGAAAGTCTCTCTGAGTATAATTGGAGGGAAGGTGGGGAGAGAAACCAGCATACATTATCCCAGGTTTCTTAACTAGGAGTTTACAAGTTAGGTTTCCACCAAGCATGTATTATATACCTACTATGTGCCAGGCACTAAGCAGAGATGCAAAGGAAGGCAAAAAGCAAACAAACAAAAAAAGACAAAACCAAACAAAAGCCCTACTTTCCAGTCAGGAGGAATTTGAAGTCTATTGGGAGAAATGACAAGCAAACAATTATATATAAACAGGAAAAACTGGAAATAATCTCAAAGGAGAGGCACTAGCATTAAGGGGAATGGGGAAAGGCCTTTTTTCATCTACAAGCCAAGAAAGAGAAAATCCCCACAAGAATGGACGCAGCTGGTGGTGTTATGATAAAATCTCTGTCACAAAGTTTACACAAACTTTTCAAAGGACCTCACAGGAAGCCATTTTGTTGCAGCCCTGACCTTTAGGACAAAACTCACTTGAATTAAGTCCTGTTGAGGTTCAGTCCTCATCCTTTTCTACTACATGGAATGTCCTCCAAAGAAATGACACTGACTTGGAAGTGAGCATTCCCTTAACTAACTCCACCCTCACAGTGATATTTATCTTACTTTAAATTCCCTTAACATTTATTCATTGGTGTTGAAAGCACTATGGCAGTGAAATATTAGAGGGACTAACTGCTATCCAGGGAAGGTGTATTTCACTACTGAGCACTATTCTGCCTCAGTTTCCTTTTTTCAGGTTTTTCAATTAAAATTTTTTTCTTTCTTTAATAATAGTTTATTTTTTCAAATTACACGTAAAGATAGTTTTCAAGATTCACTTTTATAAGATTTTGAGTTCCAAATTTTTTTTCTCCCTCCTTCCCCCTTCCCCAAGAAGGCATGCAATAGGACATAAGCTATACATGTACAATCATATTAAATATATTTCCACATTAGTCACATTGTGAAAGAAGAATCAGAACAAAAGGGAAAAACCACAAGAAAGAAAAGAGAGAGAAAATAATGTATTTTGACCTGCATTCAGACTCCATAGTTCTTTCTCTTCTTGTGGATAGCATATTCAATCTTGAGTCTTCTGGAATTGTCTTAGAACATTGTATTGCTGAGAAGAAATAAGTCTATCAGAGTTGGTCATCATGCAGTGTTGGTGTTACTTTGTACAATGTTCTCCTGGTTCTACTCATTTTACTCAGCATCAGTTCATGTAAGCTTTCCAGGTTTTTTCTGAAATCAGTCTGCTTATCATTTCTTATAGCACAATAGTATTCTATTACATTTAAATACCATGACTTGTTCAGCTGTTCCCCATCTGATGGGCATCCCCTCAATTTCCAATTTTTTGCCACCACAAAAAGAGCTGCTATAAATATTTTTGTACATGTGAGTCCTTTTCCCTTTTTGTGATCTCATGGGAATACAGACCTAGTAGTGATATTGCTAGATTGAAGGGTATTCTGTCTCAGTTTCTTGAAGAAAGTTGTGGCATCAATTTCAAATCTCTTTCATTCATTGAGCACCAAATCTAG
Organism: Gymnobelideus leadbeateri; assembly: GCA_011680675.1. Classification (NCBI taxonomy): domain Eukaryota; kingdom Metazoa; phylum Chordata; class Mammalia; order Diprotodontia; family Petauridae; genus Gymnobelideus; species Gymnobelideus leadbeateri. The sequence continues at coordinate 191,483 of WOXC01006838.1, forward strand.
ATTTTGCTCATAGTTTTGCCAAAGGCTTACAAATCTTGGGCAAGTTTACACTTGAATTACACTTACAAATCACAGGCAACCCCTGTGTTTCTCAGTTTCCTCATCAATTAACAAGATGGAACTAGATCAAGTGATCTCTAAGGTACTTCTCCAGCTCTAAAATTTGTTTTTATTTTAGTTCCTTTCTAGACAGCTGAGTAGTCATGCTTTAGAAAAAAAATTGTAAAGAAAATTCCAACTGCATAGAAGTCTTAAATCAAGGACAAAAGTTTTTATGTAAAAAAATTCCTGCAATAGCAAGGAAAAACACTTTTGTGTATAAAAACTACAAAACTTACACTCAAGTAAGGCTTGTAATCAATCAGAATAAAAATCTCTAGGGGAAAATACTGGTTTGGTGTCCTTTCTCAAGGCTTTCTGATATTTTCTCAAATGTACAACCTTGGGGCACTATGTGTAGTAATGACTATGGAGAGGATAGAAAGGAGGAGACTAAAGCAGGAAGTACTTCCTAAAGAACATTCCTCTCTCCCTCTCTAAAATCTGGGCTTTTGACTCATAAACAATAATGTTACTAGTCTAGGGGAATATAACCTGATTTAGATTATTAATTTCTCTCTCTTTTTCTTTCTCCTGCTCAACACCTTGGACTGGCTTAGGAAACAGTAACAGCCAGCACCATCAGGTTTGAGAGTTCTAGGAGAAAGATCAAGGCTCAGCTGCCACACCTCCCTTTTAGCACCCACCTCCACCAGGTGCCTGCCTCTGCTTTGGGGACTAGATGAGTTCTGCATTATCAAGATTGTGTTAGCTTCTAATTTCTATTACCCACATAACTACATATGGGTACATATGTATTTGTAATAACAAATGTTATTGGCCACTAACATTTTATATACTATGTGACCAAACAATGTGAAAGGAATGGAGAGGAATCAGAGGAGGTGGAGATCCCTGTGGATATATACACTGACTGGGCACAACCAGGCCCCACAGAAACCAGGAAGTTTCCCATGCTGATGCCTTCTTCTCACAGAAAAGAAATGGAAAACAAGCTTCAGAGCAGTGCTTCAATTAAGGGTGGCCTTGTCTCCCCAGCTCAAAGCCAGGGGGAGGAGGGATCTATCTTTAGTGCAGCAGGGAACTCTGGCCAGTCGTTCTTATCCAGATTTAACTGCATTGTTAACCAGGCAGACTACTGCTGTGCTAGTGAAAGCTACTTCTTTCATAGTTTTTGAAGAGGAGAACAGAAAAGCATAGATATGATGCTAAGTGCCTGACTCTACAAAACTCCACATGGCCTCAAGATGGAACCAACTTGACCTTTTTACTTCTGGGTCTCAGTAACCTCCTTATCCCACTATGTCTCCTTCCCAGAATCCTCTTCAAACAATCCCACTATTGTCTCTTTCCCACAATCCTCTTCAAACCATCTTGGAAACATACACAAACTTCATGTTTTCAGTGGAATCGGGGAAAATATCTGAATCTCTGTGGTTATTACCATAACACAGATTCTGGAAAAGGGTTACATTTGCTCTTCTTACCAAAAACACTACTAAAGATTACTAATGGTCTGATTTTATTTTGGAATATGATTGTTTCTGTCGGAGTAAAGTATCATACATTCAAGATACCTCAGTCAGCCTAGAAATTTGGGTTTTCTAAGCAAAGCATTATTCTTCTTAACTAAAACAAGCATCTGAAGGCTCCCATCAAAACTAATCATGTAGTATTCTCACCTAGGAAGAAAAACAAAGAGGGCAACTCACATGCAATTTCTGGGCTCAGACTCAACACTTCTCCAACTTGGCAGCATCTACCAGACCTTAGGTCCCTAGTCATAGCAGTTGAGTTGAATTTTCCCAGGCCTCTAAGCTTCCACTCTAGGGTTACCTTCCAGTTATCTCATTTCCTCATATATAAAATAAGGCAATTGGTCTAAATAAAATATAAAATCCCTTCGAGTTCTAAACCTGTACACTGAAACATTTTATGAAATGAATTGAAATGCCAATCAACCAGATGAATGCATTCACATTTGGGTAAATGGTTATTGTTGGTGTTTCTTAATATAGTTATTTAAAATTTGGTTTCAAGGAAGTCTGGATTTCTGTAGCTAATATGCTACTTACCCACAGAAGTCACAAAATAAAATGTTAGGATAATGAAGTCCATTGAGAGGCCATCCAGTCAGTGGAGGATTGCATTCAAACTATTCCAGAGACAGTGTTTGCTATCACTTTCCTTCAGCCTCCCTTGGTAACACATTCCAGCGTCTCCCAACACTTTTGCTTAGGAAGTTCATCTGAATGTGTGTGGGGAAAGCTATTTTAGGCCCAGTTTCTTAATAAGCCTATTTCTATGAAGCAGTGGGTTAGAGCTTATTCTCATAGAAGCTTATGGATTGTATCTGCCATTATTGACTGCATCACTGATCATAGTCTAGGCTCAGGATCTTAAATTTGAAGCCTCAAATTAAAAATGTACAAAAGGTCTCATTTTTTGTTAAATCAAAGGGGGAAGTTCATTGAAGAAGGGTACCCTCTTTTTGGAATGTCCATTGTTAAACAGAAGCTATTTGGATGATATTACAGCAATGGCTGATTTTCTAATCACTGGTGACTTGTCCTTTTTGGTGATATCTTAAAAAGTAGGTGGTGAATAGAGCACTGGCCTTAGAGTCAGGAGGACCTGAGTTCAAATCTGACCTCAGACACTTAAACACTTACTAGCCATGTGACCTTGGGCAAGTCACTTGGCCCCAATTGCTTTGCCTTCCCCCTTCCAAAAAGCAAAAAAAAAAAAAAAGGTAGGTGGTCAAGATAGAACATATGAATTATATGAACTGAAGGTGAATGTTCTGCTTACCTACCTGAACTTATCAAAACTGGCTTAGATCACACAGGACTTTATACTGGGAACTCATAGGGAAGATTGGTCTGTTGTCATTTAAATGTAGTGACAAAACCTCAGGAAAAATAATTGGTTCAGTATAATAGAAGGCCATAATGGCAAAATGTGGTTCTATGTTGTCTCCTGGTTATCCCCTGGTAGGTGATCATTTCCAACAATGAGGTTAAAAAAAGGTGTTGACTATCCCTTGAGATTTGTTTGTTGTTGGTGTCCTTGTTGTTTTGCTTTCTTTTTTTGGAAGGGGAAGGTAGGGCAATTGGGGTTAAGTGACTTGCCCAAGTCACACAGCTAGGTTTTGTGTATGTGTGTGTTAAGTGTCTGAGGCTGGATTTGAACTCAGGTCCTCCTGACTCCAGGGCCGGTACTCTATTCACTTCACCACACAGCCACCCCTGTTGTTGTTTTTTATAGAATGCTGTAGAATTTCTAACTTTCCAGAATTTGGAAAGCTACATTTGATAATTTTTAAAAGATCTATGAATGAATGTATGAAACATTCACCTTTAAAAAACAGAAATCCCATCTTGGAGGTTTTGGGGAGGTTGTTTGTTTGTTTTTTCCCCTAGATTGAACTATAAGCTTTCCTACAGGGAATAAATTTATAATCATCCATTACAAGTTAATCGCTGAATTTGCCTTGGATTCTGTTCAACACCCTCTACACTATCTTAATCTGTTTCTTCTTCAACTATCAAAGTAAATCCCTGAAATAATTTTTTGTCAAGCCTAGGCTCCCTTTGTAATTGACTTTTAAACCCCTCTGACCATGCTGTTCTGGAACCACCTTCTAGAAATTTCATTGGCATTAGATCAAATGGGCAAAGTTTATCTTTGATGAGTTCCACCAACACTTTTTTTAAGACTCCTGGGGAAATGGTGTTAGCCTTTTTGATTAAGCAGTTCTGGAAATTAAGTCTATTTTTGCCATTTGTCCCTCATTTGAGTTATGGTATTTATTATTGGCTCTCTTTTTCAGGGTGTGCCGTTGGTGAGTTTCTGCCAACACAGGATGCAACAACTTGGATTCTCATCATATCTTGACTTTTAGGTCCATGTCATCTTCATTCTCAGGTCTATATTTGGATTTACAAGAAGCATAGCCATTTAAAATTATTCTACCTATTTCTTAATAATTAAGATCACCTACCCCTCATCTGTTTGACCTCTTTAAGGTATATTTTTCTATTTCTAAGGGAACGTGGTATTCTAAAATTGCAGACTAAGATAGATCTTATCAGCTCCTCAGTAATGGTCTTTTCTGTGATTACTGAATAAGTTTCTAAGGTGGTATCTAATATGTTCCAACACTGATCCACTCATACATATTATCGGGCTCAATTACCCTCTTAGTCTTTTTTTTCTAAATTATGAACTTAAGATGTACTTTTTCCCCTCTTGTCCCTCCTCTTCTGGGTTGATCTCTTTTCCAATGCAAAGAGAAAGCAAGAAAAATGAAACCACCATTACAAACATGTATGTATAGAATCCCAGCATTGGCTAATCACAAAGAAATTACATATCTCAATGTGCACCCTGACTCCATCAGCTCTCTGTTTGGATGTGGGTAACATTTCATTAGGAATCTCCTGGTTGGTCATTATATTGATCAGAGTTCCTAAGTCTTTCAAAGTTTCCTAAGTCTTTTCTTAGTCTTTAATGACTCTTGTTTGTTATTATTATATGTTAAAAAGGTATGTGCAGTTTGATATTTGGGGGAGGGGAATTTCTAGAATTTCTAGTTTCAAATTATTTTCTAGAATGACTAGACCACTTCACAACTCCACCAACAATGTATCTGTTTTCCCATAGTCCATTTAACATTTATTATTTTCTCTTTTTGTCAGTTTTGCCAACCTGACCAATGTGAGGTGAAATTTCAGTTGTATTAATTTGCATTTCTCTAATTAATAGTTATTTAGGAGAGTTTTTAAAATTGGCTATAGGTAGCTTGGATTGTTTCCTCTGACAACTTCCCATTCAAATCCTTTGAGTATTTATCAACTAGGGAATAAATACATTGACTTATAATAAGTAATGTTCTCTCCACTTCTACTTAGCTGCATTAACTAATGACTTTTCTCTGCTTTCCTAACCTTTGCATCCTCCTCACCCATAAGTTCCACTCTCAATACACTTAGTCACAAATATCCAAAACTCAGCTTCTATCCACCAATGCAATCATTCAATAAACAAGCATTAATTAAACACTTATTTTGTTCCAGGAGCCTGCAGGTTGTGAGGATACAAGGTTAAAAACAAAATCATTCCTGTGTCAGGTCTTACATGTTTTTAAATTTTTAACTTTTTAAAATTAATTTATTTTTAGTTTTCAACGTTCACTTCCACAAGATTTTGAGTTTTACATTTTCTCCCCCTCCCTCTCCTCCCCTCTCCCCAAGATGGCATGCAATCTGAAATTGACTCTACATATACATTCACATTAAACATATTTTCACATTAGTCATATTGGAGGAAACAAAACAAAACAACAAAAAAGGAGAGTCTATTAAAGTTAGTCATCACACAATGTAGCTGTTAACTGAGTACAATGTTCTGATGGTTCTGCTCACTTCACTCAGCATCCGTTCAGGCAAATCTTTCCAGGTTTTTCTGGAATCTGCCTGCTCACTGTTTCTTTTGGCATAATAGCATTCCATTTCATTCATATACCACAACTTGTTCAGTCATTGCCCAATTGATGGGTATCCCCTCAATTTTCAATTCTTTGCCACCGCTAAAAGAGCTGCTACAAATATTTTTGTACATGTGGGTTATTTTCCCATTTTTATGATCTCTTTGGGATACAGAACTAGAAGTGGTTTTGCTGCGTCAAAGGGTAAGGGATCTTACATTTGTTTGGAGAAATAACATGCGTACTCATATGTAAAAACAAAACATATTCAAAATAAATTCAAAGTAATTTGGGTGAAGAAGAAGACAATGCCAGCTAGGAAAGGGACCAGAAGGGGCTCTTATAGGATGGGGCACTTGAACTGAGCTTTGAAAGGAGTTAGGAATTCTCAAAGTGGAGATGAGCCTTGAGTGCACTCCAATCATACTACCAATTACTGGTGTCAGAAGAAATCCTCTTATTCATAATTACAGACAGTTGTGGATCCCCTTTTCTCCTCATACGGTTGTAAACCTGTTAAAGTCTAACACTCTTTCTAAGAGAGAGATCAGAAGTGGCGGTGGGAGCTACAGTGACGGCTTTATCATCTTCCTTACTTCTTGCCCCTAGAGATGCAAGGCTTCGGGTAAGGAACAGAATTTCCTCATGCCAGAAAAGGTCGAAAGGGAGATCCTGCCTGATCCTCTAGCATTTAAGACTAGCAATCAGGGAATTTTCCTGATCACTTTCTACTCAGCTACTTTCCTGATGTTCATCATCTCCAGAAACTCGTCATTCTGCAAGATGAAATTCATTTCCCACCCTGGCTGCAGGACTTCATCATATCCCTGCACAGTTAACCTTCCCTCTCTGCTAGTCCCTCCCCTAGCAGAACTATGTCTTTCTTTGTATCTCTAGCATTTAGCACAGAGCCTAGAACATGCTAGGCACTTAATAAATGTTTATTGACTCTGACTGACTCTGAAGAGCCCTGGTCCCTGTGGGGGCAAGGTTGGTAAGGATCCAAAAGTATTCCATGGATTCTATTACATTGCTTTATAGGTGGATTACTGAAAAGCACAGATTTTATCACTTTGCTTTATAAGCGGATGAAGTGAATCCATTTATTCAAAAGTTATGGTCAGGATAGTTTGGGAAATTATTCTGATACTAAGCCTATATATAATGACTTGAACAAAATTAGTCGATTCTCTATGGCCTTAATGTCATGTCAGGGAGAAATCCTGGAAACTTCTAAATCACTCTGGCAGAATTCAAGTTTATACAAAAACTTATTTTTGGAGGGATAAAATCTAGTGGTAGTTTCTGGGAGCCAGGAGCCTTCAGTTTAGAAATCTTTGCCAATTTCCTCCTGAAGAATGTACTTAATACAGAGCTAGTGACCAAATACCCAGTTCAAATAGATTTTATGTTATAATAAACTCTAAGAAGTATACAGCACTTTGAAATATCCAAAGCATTTTTTTTTCACAACCCTGTGAGGATGGTAGTATATTTCCAGCCCCATTTTACAGATCAGGAAACTAAGATCCTGAGAGGTTAAATAGCTTGACCAGAGACACAACTGGTGTCACAAATTAGGACTTGAGGACAAGAGCTTTTCATTCCCCTGTAATTGGGATAGACTCAGATTCAAGAATAGAATTAATTTATCAGAGTCTTCCCAAAGTGGTCTTTGTAAAAGAGAAGATTCTTTCACGAATAGACTTTTTGGGCAGGGATAGGGTAAGGAAGAGGAATAGCTCTTACAAGCAATTTTTATCAGTGTAGGGAACTCTTGGTGTGGGAATTCCCTCCAGTGATGCAAATTTGCAACATCTGTAACTTTCAAAGCTGCCTGGGGCACCAAGAGTTTAAGTAACTTACTCACCGTCATACAGCTAGTATGTTTCAGAGGCAGGGCCTAAACCCAGGTCTTCTTGTCTCTGAGGCTGGCATTCTATCCATTAAGCCACACTGTCTCTCTTATTAGAGCCTATAATACAAACTAACTTTCTAATAATGAACTTGATCTAATCATTATATTTATAAACTTGGACATTATTTAGTAAATCTAGTATATGAAAACACAATAAGCCCAAAAGTTATGGAGACATCAGAATGCCAGAGCTTTGAGTATTTATGATGGGGAATACCACTGGAGATCACCAAGCTTTACATACCAGTAAATTATTGGGAAAACAAAAGTGGTAGTCAAGGATACACCATCCCAGATACTGTCTTCCTTTACTTGAGTGAGAGAAAGTTAGTGAAAAAAATATTCCAAGCTCTCCTGAAAACCTTCCCCATAGAACTTCTCCAGAGCATTTAACAGTCCCTGGATTCTGGTCTCCAAAGATTATAGGATTTAGAACTAGAATGGAATTGCTGAAATCCTTCTGTTAAAAATCAGTATATTTTTTTCAACAGCAAATAATCCCTTGCTGATGTTTAAGAAAGATCGATGTGAGTCTCTTTAATTTTCTTTGTCCTAAAAGTTATATATCTTACTCACCTCCTCAGCAACACTCACAGTGCCTACCACAATGGCAGACACTTAATAAATAATGATTGATTTCTTGATTTAAGGCAGTGTGGTACTATGGAAAAAGTGATGGATCTGGGGTCAGAGGACTAGCTTCTGTCACTTTCTACCTATTGGGTTAGTCACTTCTGAGTGGAGAGGAGTTTAGCTTCCTCATCTTTAAAAACAAAGGGGTTAGACTTGATTTCTAAAGTATGTGTTCTAAATCTGAGTTCTAAATCAGTTCTAAATCTGAGATTCTATGATCCTTACTAAGGAAAATCTCTCTACATGTATTCTTTAATTTTTTTTTTAATTTTAAAAATCTGCTTTCTGTTCTTTATACTCCTCACCCACCCATAAAACACTACCTTGTAAACAAGGGGAAATTGTCCCAAAAAACCCAACAAGCATGGTGGTCATTGATGACAGTGACAACATTTCATGCTAATTACTTGGGTTCTTGTTCTTATAGATAGAGATCTACCTTTTCTGGGACCTTTTTAATTCATTTTCCCCCTTTCTCTGGCATCTCCCCTCTCTCTCTCTCACCAGTAGGTATGCCCATCTGCCTACAAACAGGTTTCAAACATTCCCTGTCCTAAATGACCAAAAATACCTTGCCTTCAACTCCATTACCACTTTATGTCTCTGTTCTTCAGCACTTTCGTCATCCACTAACAAAATCAAAAATGCAAGTTAGGCTCCATGTCTCTACTTCCTCACAATTCACTGTATGACTTTTTCCCTCCTTACTTTAACACCACACACTGGAAAGAGCAATGAACTTATAGTCATAGGACCTAAGTTTGAATTTCAACTCTGCCACTTAGTACTTGTGTTGCCTTAGGCCAGTCCATCACCATCACCACCATCATCATCATCATCATTATCATCATTAGCATTTATATAGCACTTACTATGTGCCAGGTACTGTGCTAAGCACTTTACAAATATCATCTCATTTTATCCTCAAAACAATCCTGGAAGGCAGGTGTTATTATTAGACCTATTATAAAGTTGAGGAAACTGAGGCAAGCAGGTTAAGTGACTTGCTCAGGGTCACATAGCTAGCTGGATTTGAACCTAGAGCTCTACACCTAGCAGACCCACAACCTTCCTGGGCCTCAGTTTCCTCATTAGTAAACGGAGGAGGTGGGAGATGAACTTTCAGCTCTAGATGTAGGACCCTATGATGAATGATCTAGGAAATTGTTCTCACAAGGGCAAATTGTTCTCTCAGGGACCTCCTAATCATCAAGTGCTTTTTCTCAGCCCTCCTCCTCTTGATCTTGGAATCCTTATCAATTCTAGGCTCTTACTCTTCCATGCTAATCAACTGCCAAGTCTTGTTTTCTCTCTTGACAGCATCTCTCAGATAATGTCCCTTTCTCTTCATTGGGACAGTCAGTCTCTTAATGTAGGCCCTCACCACCTCTTAGTTAGACTATTGCAATAGTGTAATCTTGTTTAATCTTCCCATCTTTCTCCTTTCTAATCTATGTTTTGCCTTCTGCAAAGCCCCCTCTACAAAATAACTTTGTATTTATTTTGCATGTATTTTCTATATACTTGTATTTTACTTCTTTACCATCTCATTCCTTAAAACCATGTGTGTTCCTAAGAATCTATCTTAGTGGCGTTCTCTTCCTATTTCTTTATGCCCCTTAACTCACAATGATTTCATCCCATGACTTAAAGTACTACTTCTATTTCAATGCCCTCAGCTTGACTTCTCAGCCCTGACCTCTACACTTAGCTCTAGTCCTACATCACCAGTTTCCATGTGGATGTCCTATCACTGTCTTAAACTCAAAGTGTCTAACACCAAGTACTTTCTCTACTTCCTCCTCACAAACAGTTCCCCTTCTTGACTTCCCCTTCCCCCTTTGGATTAAAAGTACCCTTATTTTACCAGTCATTCAGACTTAAAAATTGAACATCCTCTTTGACAACTTCCTCTTCATATTCTCCTGAATCTAATCAGCTGCTAAATCCCCGCAAGTTTCCCTTTTCATTCCCTTGAATCTGGCTCTTACCATTCCTTACCAACCCCCTCAGTTCAGGTACTAATTACATCCCACCTGGACTATTGCAACAGACTCTCTAGACTCCCCCGTTCCAATTCACCAGTCGCCCAATTACCAGGGATTCCAGAGAACAGAAGGTAAACAAGCTATCCTCCTCCTGACAGACGTAACAGACTCGGGATGCCGAAGAAGATATTTTTTGGACGATAAGGAAATTTGTTTGGTTGACTATGTGTGTTAGTCACAAGGAATTCATTTTTCTCTTTCTTTTAAATGAAATGGAAGGTGGAAGACAAAACAGATTTCTGTTGATAAAAAATTTAATTGAATACCTCTAAGTATTTATGACTCAGCACATTCTGACACAAGCTGCCTTTACAGTCTAATCTCTCTACTTGTAACCAGAAGGAACTATTCATGGTCTCCTGAACTAGGCCTCTACACATTTGCATGTGCTTTCTTAAATCACACTTCCTATATAAGGCCTTTCTGGAGAACTCCCTAGTGCCATTGCCCCTACCTGAAGTTAATTTGTATTTATTGTGCCCATATGTACACACACACACACACACACACACACACATACACACACACACACATATGTATAATGAGGCCCAGATCTTTAGAGTATAAACGACATGTTCTGCCAAGTTTACTGGAGGTTTGGTAGCTCTGCTACAGTGAATGCATGATAGTGGGGACCCTTTCCCTCCTCAATTAAGAGCATGCTCAGGTACCCACTGTTTCTTATTAACTTAATTGATGGTGATGAAAACCCTTTTTAAGGGTACATACAACAGCCTCAAATAGATGCAATGTCTTTCTCTTCTCTGGCAGTGGCTTGTTCAGGGGAAGATTCTTTGGCCCTCTTTCTCCACCCAACCACCATATGACTATGAATGAATGCACCGTTGTTTCTTTTACATCTATGTATTATACTTTCCCAATTTTAGGTGAATGAGTATCAGGCAGAATGGAATAGGTCATAGCATTGTGAGCTTCAAAAGGGTCAAAGGAGCCCTCAGAAGACCAGCAACTAGAGTCTGCCAATAGTCTCAGCAGCTAAGACACCATGGTTAGGAGCTAGCCCTGAGAAATGACCGGCTTGCTTGACCCAACTCAGCAGGAAATCTAGCCAGCAGCTAAGACACCATGCCCTACAAGCTGGTGGGCTCAAACTCCCTCTATGTCACATCCAGAAGTTAATTTGGTAGGGGTTGGGAGCAAATATTTTTTAGCAACCAGTTTAAATTTGAGCCCACTCTCTCCAGGGAACAAAGAGAGAGAGGGGAATGTGCTCCCAGTTTGGGAGCTTGTTGTACTTTGGCTCTTGCTGTAGCTTATCAGTAAATATGCCCTTTATAAAAGGTGTAATCAGTAAATATGCCCTTTATAAAAGCTAATTATAAAATTAGCTGGTGATTGATATTACCAGGCAGCATGCCCTAGAACCTTGAGAAGAAAAGTATTTTATAAAGCTCTGGGGACCTAATCTTCCAGTAAAGTGAGGGTTAGAAGAGTAATCCCCATACCCGATACACTGGCTAGAAATGTTATTCTCTTCAAGCAGAGCCAGGAGAAATGTGTACACAATCACAGACACAACGGATATGTGATGACCAACTTCAGTAGACTGGGTCCCTCTCAGCTATGTAAGGTTTATAAGACAACTCCAAAAGACTCATGATCGAAAGAGATGCCCACATCCAGAGAAATAAATGCGGAATCTGAATGCAGATTGAAACAAACTATTTGCTCTGTTTTTTTTTTCTTTTGTTTTGTTTCCTCTTCCCCACTAATCATTCCATTGGTTATAATCCTTTACAACCTGACTAATGATTAATGTGAAGATATTTGTAGATCCTATATCTGAGTGCATGCCACCACGGTGTTGCACCCACCCCCACCCCTGGCCTGAGAGCCTGAGGCGGAGGGATAGGAGAGGTAGGGGGAGAAAATTTGAAACTCAAGGGACTGTGGAACTGAATGTTGTAAACTAAAAATAAAAAAAATATTTTTTAAAAAAATTAATGTCATTCTCTTCAACCCATCTGACCATAGAATGAAATCTCCTTTAAGGCAAAGACTTTTTTTTTATTTATGTCTTTATATTCCCCAGCATCTAGCACAGTGTCTGGCATTATAGGCTAATAGGCATTTTAAAAAGTGAGTATTGATCGATCACATAATCTCCCTGGTCCTCAGTTTCATCTTCTATAAAATAAGAGGAGGGAGAGTGTTGATTTGATAACCTCTGACTTCCTTTCCAGTACTAAATCTATGATCCTATGATTGATTGATTGCTATTTCTTGTGATATCTTCCCCTCCCTTTCCAAAATCTTACCCATTCCTCAAGGTCTATTTCAAATCCCACCTCCTCCCCTAATACTTTTTTTTTTTGCTTTTTTGGAGGGCAGTTGGGGTTAAGTAACTTGCCCTAAGTCAGACAGCTAGGTTTTGTTTGTGTCTGAGTTCAGATTCGAACTCAGGTCCTTCTGACTCCAGGGACGACGCTCTAGTCACTGCACCACCTAGCCACCCCTCCCCTAATACTTAATGCCTACATAAATTTGGGTCACTTAATTTCTCTGGTCCTCAATTTCCTCCCCTGAAAAATGAAGGAATCCAAAGAAACACCTTCTGAAATCCTACCTAACTCTGGATCTCTGATCCTTTTCTGAACCCCTAGCCAGAAGTGGCCTCTCTTCCACCCACCCATAGCACTGTGATATTTACAGTGGCACTCATCACATACAGATGGGATTTACAGACGTGTTCCACTCCTGATAAAATAGTGGGCTGCATCTCCATCTTTGGATTCTCTGCCCTGGCCCTATAGTACACTTAAGAAATGCTCAATGGATACTTGTTGAACAACCATGATATGAGCAGCGGCCGCTATTAAATTCTAAGGTTTCTGCCTTAATGAAGTCATTTGAATGCTGCCATACAAGGGCAGTATGAATGTTCTAGGGGAAGAGCTAATTGGGCGTCAGAGCCTGTGAGTGGGTGAATTCTCTTTCACAAGCCTCCTTGACAAAAGGAATGTTACTCATCTGCACTGGCATCGTCTAAGCCCCAATTATTTCTCGTTAGTCACATGGATTTTCATATGATATCCTGCCTTCTGCACCCCTGCTGAAACAGTTTCTCCCACAGTGGATGTCCCCATGGCTTCCTCTTTTCAGTTCTGCCCTCGATGGGAACAGGAGAGCAGAACCAGACCAATGCCTCTTTGGTGCTGCCCCCCAGCCTGAGAACCTGACTTAGCCAGGCTGCAGCAAAGCGAGGAAATATCCAAGTTAGGCTGGCAAATGCAACCATCAAGGATACAACAGTGGAGTTGTTTAAAGGAGGCCTTTTCCCTGCCAAGTCTGACAGGATTCTGCTATGATTCACATTGATGAATGAGTGACCTTTTGCTGGGTTCACGAAGTTAGAATTCGGGAAGTTAAAATTGGCTAAATACTTTAATCACAGAGGCATTGCCACAGAAGTGAAAATGTTGGGGATGGGAAGAGGGGGAGGGAGTCCAGGGCTGTCTGAACTCTAACCTGTGTCCCTAACTTAGAAGAAAAGGAAGTTACTTATTTTTCTACCCAGGATTCAGGAAAATACTTCCCTTGGATGACTGATAGTCTACTTGGTTATGCAGCTTTTTATTTCTATTTTGTTAAAATAAATATTATTATCATTAAAAATATTAGTGACACCCTAGATCTGAGATTTAGAGCAGGAAGGAACATTCATCCCCATTTTGCAGGTTAAGAAACTGAGGATCAGGGAGGCATAGTGACTTGCCCCAGGTCTCACAGGTAAGTAGGCATCAGAGATGACTTTGGAACCCAGGTACTCTGACTCCAGAGATAGTTGTTTTTCCAGACATCATAACAATGACATAACAAATCAGCTTGTCCTTTTAGGTTGACCACTGGATATTAGCACATGTTTTTTAATTCTGCAAAGCCTATTTTTGCTCTTACAATGCATAACTTTCACCTCCTACCCCAACCCCATACTCTTCCATATTACACTTCAGAAACACTAATATATTGGGGCTGGCTCACCCTTTTCTGCATAAAGCACTCTTTTTTTTCTGTTTAAAGTCCTTCACAACTGGACCCCTTCCCACCTTTCTATTCTTTTTATATTTTCCCTTCCCTACACAAAGTCTTTGATCTAGCTATACTGCCAATTTCCTGTTCCTCATATATATTACCTCATAATCCCACCCTCATCCCTATCTGGTATTAAATACCTTATCCCCACACAAAGTATTTGCACTGGCTGTCCCCTATCCCTAGAATGTCCTCTCCACTCATCTCTGCCTCCTGGCTTCCCTGGCCTCCTTCAAGACTCCGATCGATCAACTCTCACCTTTTCCAGAAGGACTTTAACAATCCCAACCCCACCCCAAGATTACTTTCCCTATATACTGTATGTATCTTGAATCTTCATAACTTGGCAAATTATCTCAATCATTAGAATTCCGGCTCCTTAAGGGTAAAGACCCTGTTTTTGCCTTTCTTTGTATTCTCATCACTTAGCAAGCTGCCTGTCATATTTAATAAATGCTTATTGACTGTTTAAGCCATACTGCTTGGAGAGCCTATCAACCTTCTATTATTTTTAACCTGTTGTCTATTTTTTTCTGTTGTTGCTGCTTCTTACTTCGACAGAAAAGAAGGAAACTAGGTCCCAAAGGATGGGAGGTGACCCTCAAGTCCTCCCTGTCCAAGCCACTGATAGGGATAAATCCTCATCCCATATATTTCCCCTTACATTCATTGTAGGCAGATCATGTCTTTGCTGAGTTAACTTCCCAGCAACTCTGCCCCCTAAGGGACTTTCCATGTCCCCTATACCAATTCCTGTCTTTTGACATTATTTTTACTAATATTTAAAAGTTAATGTTGATTCTGTTCAGGGGCCTCACTCTTTGTTTTCCTCATTCATCTGAGTTTTATGATTAGTTTTAAGAAGGTTATTCCTCTCCTGCTGGTGTATATTTGCATAAACTGCACCCCCTCCTATCCCTATCCTTCTCATCTTCATTCTCAGAATCTTTATTTTCAGTAATTTTTTACTATTATTATTATTTGTTATTTTTGGAGGGGGAAGGTAGGGCATTTGGGGTTAAGTGACTTGCCCAGGGTCACATGGCTAGCTTTGTGTTAAGTGTCTGAGGCCAGATTTGAACTCAGGTCCTCCTGACTCCAGGGCTGATGCTCTATTCACTGCTCCACCTAGCCACCCCAGAATCTTTATTTTCTTCAAGGCTTCCCTCAAGTGCCTCTTCTTCTGTGAATCCTTTCTTCCTCTTCCTATCCCAATTGCTAATATTCTCTCCCTTCTGACTTTTTCATCTACCACCTATGTGTCCTTGGGCAAGTCATTTCATTTCCCTGTTACTTAGTTTCTTCATCTCTAAATTGGGACAGTTGGATTAAATGTCTACTGAGGTCCCCTTCCAGTTCTAAATTTATGATCCTATAATCACTAATTAACCTAATTCATTAATCTGTGTACATTTTTCTAACCCCCCCAGTAAAATGTAAATATCCCTATAGTCATGGAATATTTCTCTTTTTTTTGTCCCTGTATTTCCAATGCCTAGAACAGAGTCTTGCACATAATAGTCATTTAATAAGTGTTGGTTGAGATTAACTGAACTGAGTTTTAAATGCTTCAGAAGATAGTTTGATTAAAATCAATGAAACAAAAAAAAATTCAGATAGCTCAGCATAAAAGATATTTGAAATTATCCCACCAACAATAATTCTGCAATTATATCTAAAATCAAATTGGGGGATTACTGTTCCCATCCTATCCAGAGTTGGGACTCCACAAAGGTACTTTCAGTAGTCCATTTAATTGGGTTTTTTTTTTTTACAAAATATACAATTTCATGGGTTTAGAAGACTCCTAATGAGGAATGCCCCCCCTCCCCCATGTACAAAAACAACTATTTTGTAACTTTTGGTCTTAAAGAGTTTCCTCCAGCATTGAGAGATCAAGTAACTTACCCTGGGTTACACAGCCAACATGTATCAGAGGTGGGGCTTGAGCCCCAGTCTTTCTGACTCCCAGGCCAGTCATCTGTTTACTCCTTGCTATGCTGCCTTTGGTTATCAGCTGTCTATTCTATTCTGGAGATGACTGGAAAATGAGAGTAATTTTATCCTTCCACTACCATAACTAGAGCAAAAGAAATAAAAATAAGCAGATATTATAGCCACTCTTTCTAATTCACCCTCTCAATGATCTCTTTAAAATTGGAGCAGCATGATATTGTACATAGAGTTCCAGCCAAGAAGACCCAGCTTTAAGTCCCACATCAAACACATACTGGCTATTCAAACCCTGGGCAGTTTACTAAATACTGAGAGAAGCTAATCTAAGACAGTAAATGTGTGGAAAGCTTGCAGATCCGCACTGGAAGAAAATGTTCTCTCCCTGGGAGTTCCCTATACCAATAAAATTGCAGTTCTCATGTCCCCTTCCATTTCTTGGACTATCCCCAAAAGTTATCATGAAACTATCCCCTTTTAGAAGATCTTGCTGTGTCTGTATAGTAACTGTGCAACCCCCACCTCTGGGCCAATCAGCTCCCTGCCATCAAAGTCAAAAAAGTCCTACTCCCCATCTCCTACTCACATTGTTATTTACTAATCTTCCCATTGTCAGAAGTTCTTGGCATCAGTGAGTCTTTGCCATTAAATTCCCCCGCCCCTTTCCACCGCCTACTCTCCTCCTCCCCAACTCAATGACTCTTTTGGGAAAAAGCAGACCGATCCATCCTGGTGATAGTTGGGAAATGAGAATATCCTTTATCTCTGATAGTTGGACTAAAAGCAATGCTATGCACATTTCTGAGCTCTACCCAATCAGTATTTCAGTACTATCTATATGCTTTGCTATCACACAGCCATTATCTTACTGATTTAGAAACTAAACCATGAAAAGATAAAATAACTTTCCCACTGAAAAAAAAATAGGAGCACAGGCCAGCGTTCAAGTTGGATTTCTAGTCAGTTACTCAACCAGTCAGAAAAGTCCCTCCCCTCATCCTTCCTGATTCTCTATTTCCTCCCCCATCAACTTGGGATCACACATCCCAGTCTGGTTCATGGATATTCTTTGGGTCCAGACCTGTGACATCATTGGTGTAAGGAACTTGCTGTGAAGAAACTTCTACAAATTCTGATTAACAAATGGCTCTTGAAGAGTTTTCCGTTGTCTTTTCCCCTTTCTTCCTGTTACAATCTCATTTCCCCTTGACAATTTGATTTATATGAAGGAAATGTGAGTTATATTTGATTTGTATGAAGGTTATATAACTGGAAAGCCCTGAAAAGATTATAGGATTGTTGATTTAGAGCTGGCAGGAACTTTACTAGTCATCTAAACCAAATGTTTCATTTCTATAGATGAAGAAACTGAGGGCAAGAGATAAAATGACTTTCCCAAGGTCATTCAGATAATAAGTGTCAGGAACCCAGGTCCTCTGACTCTGGAGTCATCATTTCCCCCTACTGTAGCCATTGCCCAAGGTCATATAACCATTGTTTTAGAAGAGAATTCCAGCTCAGTTCTTTCTTATTCTAAGGCCAATTCTCTCTACTATGTATGTTATGACACATGAATTAGGAGGAAGTACAGTAGTCAGAGTGCTGATCTTGCAAGCAGGAACAACTGAATTCAACTCTCACCTTTGACACAAGCTATATGACCATGAGGAAGCTACTTAATTTCTATAAGACTCAGTTTCCTCATGTGTAGAATGAGGGGGGACTAGATAACATTGATGTCCCCCTTGGAATCTATGACTCTATGACTATTCTGTGTGATGATAAATTTACTTCTTCAACAATATGGTTTACATAGCCAAGTGCTAGAATAGCTCATGGGACTTCCAGTCTATATCTATAACAAGTTTGCCACTGTATACTAAATCAACCTGCTGATCAAACTGGGCACAAGCCCCGACAGAATGTATATCTGTTGTCCAAAGACCTGCCTCATTGAGTTCAGACTTATCACTAAATTGGCCACAATATGAGGAATTCTTTTGCCTATAATTCTCCAAGGCCAGATAAAAAGGTATAGACAGTTTGTGATCTTCACTAAGGGAGAGGAGAAATCACAGATCCTTCAAATATTAGAGTAAAGTATGCATACCCATGTTTTGGCTGAAAAAAATTTTCTGTCTATGGAAAGCAGATAAACTATTTTTGATGGAGGCAATCATTGTATTAATGATTTTTAGAGTCAGAACGTAAATTAATTTGGATCTGCAAGAATTCACACTTCTCTTCAAGATGGACAGTTGATTTGTGTTTAATGGTGGCCATCTCTAGGACAGGGAGGAAGAAGCAAAGAAACATACATGATAATATCGTGTATATTAGAAAAGAATAGCAAGTTGTACATAGGAGATCTGCAGTTTCATGTGCAGTTTCAAATTGTATTGTGTTATGGAAATGCTTGTTTTATTCCACAAATTAAAAAGAAAATAAATTTTAAAAAAAGATGGACAATAGATTACCTCCTGGTCTAAAGGATAAGACTCCTTTATAGGCATTGTTTTGTGTCCTTTTGTGGCTGAATTAGAACAGTTGAGAGTTTGATTCCAAACAACCAACTGCTTTGTACCTCATCATTTGCTGGGGAGCCTAAGGTGATTTTATCTAAGCTTAAACTGAAACCCCAAAACAATGTCTTAATATACCGGGAAAACTGAAGCTTCCCAGTGACTGAAGTCACAGCAACACTGTCTTTTTGACTAAGTGAATAACAGAGATGCCAACAGGTAGGATTTGTCCACTTTCCAGCTAATAGACCAACTTTGTGTCCATGGCAAGCTTTTTGACACACATGCATAGTAGAAAGAATGTTGAATCTGGAGTCAGGGGATTAGTTAGAATCCTTGTTTTTGATGATCCTCTTTTCCTGTTCCACTATTTATAGGGAAATGGTCATTTTACTTGGTGTTCATTAGGAATAAAAACAATATTAAACAGAAAAAAATAAAAAGAATCTTTTAAAAAGATTCCTTTTGCTACTTGTCATATGTAACCTTTGGGACCTCAGTTTCCTCATCTGTAACATACAGGTGTTGGACAAGATGATTTCTAAAGATTCCTCTAGTTCTAGATTTATTGACCTATGACCAACAACACACATGAAATGAGTTGATGGTTGCCAATGTATTTGATCAATACAATAACAGCTGGTGTGTATGTAGGAATTTAAAGCTTACCCAGCCCTTTATATATATAGCATCTTATGTTATCACAACAACCGAGTCAGTTACCACAAGCTTTATTATCCCTATTTTGCAGCTGAATAAACTGAGACTCAGGGGAGATGGATTTTGCATGACTTCTCATGACATAAAACAAATTAAGTTGCAGGAGAAACAAGTCTTACTTGGTTTCTTGCTCTAAAGATGTGGCCTCAGTGGCTATTTCCACTGACTTTTCCTTATCTTTAAAATATCTTCCATTTAAATTGTTTACAATGCTTAAAAGAAACAAAAGAAAATGCACTGAATGGTATTCTGAGTGGGTGAGATTATAGTTTTCAAGCCTGGAGTAAATGAAAGCATTGTCTACCTTCAAAACAACACAGGAGCATAAGGTCTTTAAATGAAGTCATTGTCGAATAAAAATGTAGTAGAGAAAGTTGGCATACTCTGGATGGTTCATTCATCATCTTAAGGAAGGCACCCTCTCAAGCATATGTAAACAGAGTGAAGAGCTTTCTCTTAAGAGTATAACAAAACATTCCACCTCATTGAGTTTTCTCATTTTCCTTGTTACATTTATTTGTGGTTCTTCAAGGTGCCAGGAAGTATTTGGTATTAATAAATATAAGGTGTCCTTATGAAATTGCTATCTTCCATGACACAAAAGAATCCTTTCCATAATGGACTTAGCTAATGCTATTCAACAGTGTAGAGATCTGGAGGTACTCAAAGTATCACTTTTGTAACAGAGGATCCAGGACCTAGAGACTATGGGTCTAAACAGACTGAGTCCAGTCTTGGAGCCTGTCCCAAAAGATCACTCTCATTTTGGTTCAGATTACCACCAATAAGAGGTTCCATTGAGAAACAATCTCCAAATATACTCATGTCTAGATCTCAAAAGAGAGGCAAGATGATGTAGTAGAAATAGTGTCCAATATAGAGTCAGGACACTGGGTTCAAATCACACTTTTGATATTTACAACTTGTGAGATTTTGAACCAGTCTCTTAACCTCCATGTCTCATTCTCCTGTAAAATGAAGGGTTAGACTAGTTTGCATCTAAAGTCACTTGTAACTCTAAATGTAGAGAAAGGGGGTAGTTTGTTAACTGAGTGGAGATGGACCTGATAGCCAGAGTGCAAGATAGCATGGTGTGGACATGGCCAGGAATATGTCAGAGAAACCATAATAGTTTGCTCATTATGTAGAATTGTAAGCTATGCAAAGTCTTTTATGCATATTAGCTAGTTTGAAAAAAAAAGCACTTTCTCCTTAAAGCACTATGCTAGTATAAGCTATCCTCATTACCTAGTTTTTCTTTTGACCACTGGATTTTCTGCCTGGGTTTCAAGTTAGCTTAAAATTTGAGTTGTTTTTTATTCCTGTGCTAAATTAATAAGTAAGGCATAAGAATCAAATTTAGTATTGAACTATAAATTTCTCCTTGTCAGGTACTTAGGTAACTTTGCAAGAGATACTAATTATTTTAGTTGATTAAGGTATCATTTTGGGGGGCAGCTAGGTGACACAGAGACATAGTGGACACAGTGGAGTCCTGGGCCTAGAGTCAGTAAGATTCATCTTCCTGAATTCAAATATGGCCTCATAAGCTTACTAGCTGTGTGACACTGGGCAAGTCATGTAACCAGGTTTGGCTCAGTTTTCTCATCTATAAAATGAGCTGGAAAAGAAAATTGCAAACCATTCTAGTATCTTTGCCAAGAAAACTCCAAATGATGTTACGGAGTCCAATTGAGGGTACCATTGAATCACTTATCACTACTGCAATTTATCTCCATTAGGCAACTCACAAGACTAAATTGGAGGAAAATTTTATGAAGGAAGAAACTTAGGATCCAGAAAGATGGGGGAGGGAAGTTGCTAGATAAAGCTATTAACTGGAAATCCAGCTGTGCAATCCTCCTTCTGCCAATTAACTCCCCAAAGCTATGCAACTCACTTGACCTTCAATTTTCTGTTTCCTCCTCTGTAAAGTCAGGATGGCAATGGCTAACCAAGAAAGCAGGCCTATAACTACAAAAAGCAAACTGCTATGTAGCATGGGAAAACTGTTTTTTGCTGTTAATAAACTGAAATGTTTATGTGGATGAAATGTAAGTTAAGGGCAGCGGCCATATCTAAAATAAAGATTTCCCAGAGCCTACTCTAAAATGGAGGAGCTGGACTAAATAATCTTTAAGGTTCTTTCCAGTTCTAAATTCTATGAATTTAAAGTGTTCTGCATTGACTAACAAATACTAACAATAAACACAAGCACAAGTGGGATGGAAGGAAGATTGCAACAATGCTACCCAGTGAGTCAGTGAACAGGCTGGAAAATCTAGCACATATATGTCAGTAGCAGTGTTTGTACAACTAAACTCTCTTAGCCAATTTTAATTTTCCATGTCTTGACTTCATGAACTCAATAAAAAGCACCTTATTAAATATTAATTGAGAAACCCAAAGGAGTTGTTGCTTCTTTCGTCTGGGCCAGTTGGCCTAGTGAATTAAGAGAAGGGGAGGTCATGGGATTCAATCCCCATCAAGGGTCAGTTGGCTTTACAGAAAGAAAATGTCTGTTCTCTAGTCACAGTCATACACTGCTCCCTGAAGCCTGGCCAGATATTGAAGATGAAAAAACACCAAGAACCCAACAATGAGCCATTACTGTTGCCAAGGACAGAGCCAAAATTGGTCAAACAGAAGGACCTCGGTGGTTCTCTGTAGCTACTACTCTCTCTCTCCCAGAATGAGAGTAGAGGGATATTCACTAGTTAAATTTAGTCTACTTTATCATCATTGACCTCTAGCCCCAAACCACTCCATTGTAGACACTGAGACAGATTTAGGAACCACAAGGGAAACAAGAGGAAGAACCTAGAAGCAAAGGTTTGAATTACTTGTAAAGTCATGCCCGGGTTATGTTACTCTGTGAAAAAGTAGGAATTAACATAGTGAAAGGATCCTAGCCAATATTAGCCAGAGTGGAAGTGAGGAATCTGGAAATAATCAAATGCAATAAGGTAAAGGAAAATATTTTATAAATTTCAGGTGGTGTTGTTCATATGGTTTCCAAAGTAATTTTCTGAAAGTGAGAACTTCACCATGTCCACTTGCTACTCAATAATCTCCTCAGGCTTCCAATTGCTGTACCAATAGAATGTCCTCTGGCATTTGGAGATCTTCTCAATCTGTCCCCTTCCTAACTTTCCCATGTTTATAGCCTTACTTGCACTCAGCAATGCAGCAGGATTGATCTAATTGACATTCTTCATGCCTGACACTCCCTTTTCTGCTTCTAGGCCTTTGATTTGGCTATTCTCCCTCCCTGGAATGCTCTCCTTCCTCACCGCTACCTCTTAAAATCTCTGGCTTCCTTTGGGACTCAGCTTAAATATCACTTTTTGCAGGAGGCCTTCCACGGCTCCTCCAGCTTCCTACCTTCCTTCCTTCCTCTTTACTTTCTATCTATTCTGTGTGTATCTTACATGTATGCATTTGTGTACAATATGTTTCTACCATTAGAATGTAAGTTTCTTGAGGACAAGGATTATTTTTGCTTTCTTTACCTCACCAGCATTTATTATAGTATCTAAAACATAGTACTTAACTAAATTATTATATTAACTATTAAAGTGTCTGAAACATTAAGTACTTAAAATGTTTGTTGATTGATTGATTGCTATTATTGTGTCTCTGACTGAGGACAAGGGAGAAATGTTTAGTCTCTGTGGGCTATCAAAGTGTTGGCTTAGTTTATCCGATAATGGGAAGGTAGAGGTGGAACCAACTATAAACATAGGTTTAAGACTAGAGAGGAAATTAGTGTATAGTAAACAGCTATAGAGTAAGGCTGTAGAGGGATCTGTCCACCCAAAACCCAAGGCATGAGGCAATATGATACAGGTGGAAGAGGAAATTTTTCTATCAAGAGCTGAGCTAGACAAAAATCTGGCTTATAGACTTTGCTGAAGAGGAACAGTCAAAATAGAGATAGGGTGAGGCAAGAAAAGATATAACTTCTGAAGGAACCAAGCCATAGAGCACTCCAAAGATCCATAGCTAGGAACTACCTGGAGCCAACACCACAAAATGGGCCCCAGGACAAAAAGCATGAAATACATTCTCTAGACAGCTTTTGAAGACAAATTCAAACGAAAGTGGAAGGAAGAAATTTTAGGGAGTAGGATGGAAAGAGTCAGAGACATGATAAGGTTGAGGAGAAAAAATAAGCTATCTTGTATTTTCCTATTTAAACTGTTCTTGCTAACTAGGTCCTAAATTCGGCTATTTCTTTCTACTGAAGCAGCATGCATGTGCCCTTTAAATTTTGACATTGTAAGACAAATCTCCTGTCACACCATATTAATTTGACTGGACTTCCAAAGAGGATAAAGGAGGTACCAAACCCTAAAACTAGTGGGGAGATAATAATAGGACCTAGGTATGAAAGAATTATTGTTGTTGTATAGTCATTTTTCAATCGTGTCTGACTCTTTGTGACCCCATTTGGGGTTTCCTTGACAAAGTTACTAGGGCAGATTGCTATTTCCTTCTTCAGGTCATTTTACAGATGAGGAAACTGAAGCAGACAAGAAGTGACTTGCCCAGGGTCACACTAGTAAGTGTTTGAGGCCAAATTTGAATTCAGGAAGATGAGTCTTCCTGACTTCATATTTGGCACTCTATCCAATCAGTCTGTAGGTAAGTGAAGGATTTCATTCTATAATAATGGATTTAGGAAGGCAGATCTCAAGATGATTGAACAGAAGGAAGTCCCTGCCAAGGACCCAGATTCTCATATTGTATAACAAGGGTCAGAGAAGCATGCCAGAAAGCCGCTCTAATAAAGCAGTTTTGTAGCAATGGAAATAAAACCAAATTAAAAATATCAAGGTCTAAATCAAGCTTAATTTTAGATAGGAAGACCTCAAGAAGAAGAGGCCAAGTATCCTCTAGGATTAAATAGTAAAAAAAATCTTTGTAAATTGTGAGTTCAACCTTTCCATGTGTTATTGCTCATGCCCTTTAACCTTCACCCCCACTCCCATATATTCCCAGCATACTTCTTAGTAAATATCCTGTAACTCACCAAAGAGGATGGCATACTATCACTGGTAAGCAAGTAAGGGATTTTTTTGTTTGTTTGTTTGTTTTGTTTTGTTTTTTCCACCAAGAGAATCTGGAAGGTAAGTGATCCTAGAAAGCAAGGAGAAGTAGGGGGAGCTTGAAATCTGAAGGGGGCACTAGTGAAAATAGATCTGGAGGAGTGGCTAAGTGGTGCAGTGAATAGAGCACTGGCCCTGGAGTCAGGAGGACCTGAGTTAAAATGTGGCCTTAATACAAAACTAGTCTGGTGACCTTGGGCAAGTCAATTAACCCCAATTGCCCAACCTCCCCTGCTCCAAAAAGAAAAAAAAAAGAAAATAGATCTGGAGCCTGCGGGTGAGAAAATTAATGGGAAAGATGATGGTGGGGGCAGGGACTATTACACTATATGTAGGGTGGAATATGACTCACAAAAAAAGTGCTTCAAATTCCTTCCTACCCTGTGCCCTGCCCAACTCAAGCATAGATTACTCCATAGCACCCCCCCCAAAAAAAACCACTTCAAGTTGTTAGTGTTCATGTTAGTTCACAAATTTACCCAAATTACACATGGATGCTTCTCTGCTCTTCTAATCTTTAGGAATTAAGTTCTCCATTTCCTAGAGCATCAAGATACCAGCTCAAGCACATGGTCCTGTGATCCTCCAAAAGAATTACAAGACAAGCAATTCCCTCTGGGGCCATTTTGTTGGTCCTAGTTGGACATGGGTTTGGCCCAAGTCAGAGTCATTCAATCTATATTTATAAAACTGTTTGTTTGTTTGTTTTCACATTTTTTAGTTTTAAAATGAACTGCTGGATGTGTCCACAGAAATGTGGGGGCATTGCAGCCTCCTCCTGAGTGCAACACTCCCATCATGATGAAGCAACAGGACAAGAGACAAAGTCAAACCAGAGGTTGAAACATTTAACAGGCTCCAGATGAAAGTTTGGTTACTGTCCAATAGACCTCCTGGTGACTTGGAAAGGAAATGTATTAGTGGAAGAGGAAAATAGCAGTGAGAAGCGATGTCCCTTAGCTGAGTCTTAAAGGCAAAGGGTACTGCACAGAAGACTGAGTATGAGTCTCATGGAGTCATTTACTAGTTGTATGATCTTGAGCAAATTGCTTAACCATTCTGTGCCTCAGTTTCTTTCCCTGTAAAATGGAAATGGCAATATATCCCCTGACTTCTTCATAGGGTTGTCCTGAGGATAAAAAGATACAATGTATGCTGGGGCAACTGGAAACTTGGGAGAACTGTTGCCAGTCATATTTGTATATAAAAGACAAAAATATGGGCCAGAAGGGCTTTTATGTTTTGTTTTGTTTTTTCATATTCATTTATATGCCAATCCTAAGAGGATCTTGGAAGGAAAAAAGAGTTTGTGAGTCCAGCTTCCACACCATTCCTGTGGGGTTTCTTTGGCTGAGCCCTAAAAGGGCTTTTGGAAGTACAAGTTTCCCATAAATAGTTAAATAGTAAAACTCGATTAGGTAACTTTTTGGGATCATGGACTTGGATTAGCACCAGGCACAAAAAAACCCCATAAAACAGACTCAATGGCAGGATGGTGGAGTGGGTGGGGAGGAGAAGATGGAGGACAGGGGAAGAAGCACTCTGGCTTTTATTCACCTCCCCTTTAGCTGACTGCGATAGCTCATAGCCTTAGCTATGATAAAATAGCTGTTAGTCTACTTTTTTCAGGGAGAAACTGTCTAAGTACACCCTAAAAAAGAGTAGCTGAAATGACAAGAGATGAGGCCTAGAAGCTAGGAGTGACTTCTGTGCATATCCAGTCTTCCCATTAATCAAGGTATGTATTCATGGGAGAGTGGGGCCTCGTTTTATGGGGGAAATGTTCTACTTTACTTTTCTTGCTGTGTTAATGCCATTAAATGCCTTTGCTTCAAACTGATTTTGTACTCAGGCTGTCTAGTTATCCTTAAGCACCTTGGTAATGTAGTGGATATAGCCCTAGAACTGGAGTCAGGAAGACTTGAGTTCTAATACAACTTCAGATTTGAGTTCAAATCCAACTTCAGACACAATCCTGGGCAAGTCACTCAACCACTCTCTGACTTGGTTTCCTTAACTGTAAAATGCACATAATAATGGTACCCACCTCCTAGGGTTGTTGTGAGGATGAAAGGAGATATTCATAAAGCACTTACTTAGTACAGTGTCTGGTACGCAGTAAGTACTCTATAAATGCTTATTCCTTCATTTCAAACCACCCTCATTCTTTTTTTCTCATTCTTCTGTCTCCCTATGTCAAAGTGTATGTATCCCTTGTGTCTTACCTGACTTTATCTTTAAAAACGAAATAGTGCCTAAGAATAGTATTAAATCTGAGCTACTCTTTTGTTCTATATTATCTAGGGTCTTTGAGCAGCCCTTTGGATAAGAAATCATCACCAAAGAACACAGCTAGAGGAGATCTTGGTATGGTCCTTTCCTCCATCCCATGAAGAAGGACCACTTCTAAGTCATCCTAGGCAAATGAAAATCTATACTAATCTTGAAGATTCATAGGGGAAAAACAGACTCCAAAGCACTGCTGCAATGACCTAAAAGTTTTGAGGGGTTTTTTGTGGGAGTGTTTTGGTCTTGACCCATGTGATTTCAGGAACTCCCAGTGTGGAAACTCCCACTACCAATGCTGATCAATAGCTGTTCTGCAGTTTGTTGTCTTACCTAAGGCCCAGAGAGGTCAAATGTCTCTCTCTGCTATCATACAGTCAGTATCCACTATATCATGCTGCCTTTATAACTTTTCTAATACAAGCTACTAAACACAATCCTTTTCTCTGCCCTCTGCAATTCTAATTTCTCTAAAAATAATTAAAATTACATCCCAAGTCTGGAATGCAACTCCTTGGGAACATTCACACAAAGTTTACTTATATTTATTGTATTATCTGGCCACATCACTCAAGAAACTCCAGTAGACTCCTATTGACTTTAGGATAAAACATGAATTCCCATTTTTAGCTCTTAAAGCTCTTCCTTGTTTCTGCCCAATCTATCTTTCTAGCCTCGTTGTACAGTATTACTTCCTCTCCACCACTCTATGATCCAGACAAACTGGTTTCCTCTACAGTCATTATAAAGGACTCTCCATTTTCCATTTCTCAGCATTTGCAATGGCCGTCTCCTAGCCTAGACTGTACTCATGCCTCACCTCCAATTCATAGAAACACCATCTTCTTTCAGCATGCAGCTCAGCCACCACCTCCTATGTGAAGTCTCTCTTGAGCTCCTCAACTGCTAGTGCCTTTTCCTAAAAACCACCTTGAATTTAGTTGTTGTTGTTCTGTCATTGTGACCCCATGGACTATACCATGCCAATACTGCCCATGAGATTTTGTTGGCAAAAATTCTGAGGTGGTTTGCCATTTCCCTTTCCAGTGGATTAAAGCAAACAGAGGTTAAGTGACTTTCCAAGGGTCACAAAGCTATTAAGTATCTAAGTCCAGATTTGAATTCAAATCTTTCTGACTCCAGGCCCAGTGCCTAAGCCACCTAGCTGCCTTGAATTTAGCTACTTTATATTTCATGGTATTTATTCTTTTTATTTTATACATGCATACATATGTGTGTGCATATATGTATATAAACATATGCATATATATGTACACACATATATACATATATATAAACATACATATACATATATATACATACACATATGGAGGCAACTGGAGGTACAGAAGATAGGATGCACTGAGTGTAGTCAGGAAAACCTAAGTTCAAATCCAGCCTCATACACTTACTAACTATTCAACCTTAGCCAACTTACTTAATCTCAGTTTTCTCAATAAAATGAGGATATACTTAGATATGTACTTGTCTCTGCCATTATAATGTTAACTTCCTTGAGAGAAAGGGTTGTTCCATTCTTGGTATTTGTACCCCTAGGTATAATAGTGCTAAGCATATGATGAAAAAAAAATGCTTATTGATTGGTAGATTGATTGATGCACCTAGGATCTTTGAATGGTGGTCATATTTGAAGATGAAGGAAATTTTAAATGCTTTTAGGAATCTGTCAAACTTTTCTATTCCATATTACAGGCAATGTATAAATAGTGAGCCTGTAATTTAACATGTAGTCAGGAAAACTTTCAGGGCAGCTAAGTGGCACCCTGGCTAGCAGAGTGCCAGGCCTGGAGGCAGGAAGACCTGAGTTCAAATTTGGTTTCACTTTCTAGCTGTGTGACTACAGGCAAGTCCCTTAACCCTGTTTCCTTCAGTTTCTTCATCTGTAAAATGATCTGGAGAAGGAAATGACAAACCACTCCAGTGTCTTGGCCAAGAAAACCCCAAATGGGGTCATGAAAAATCAGGCACAGCTGAAAAATACCTGAACAGGAAAAATATCTTACATCCACCTATCATTCATATCATTAATTCAATTTTAAGTCCTTGGGAAAAAGTGTCCATCGACAAATTTAGTATGGTTGGAAGAAGGGCACATCACTTGGCTATGTGGTATGATTATTTAGAGCTCAGTGAAACTTCACCTTAGTCCTTTACAGTTCCCTTGTTTCTGTGGAAGTCTAGGTCAAACTATGCACATTGTGTGGAAATGAATGACTTCAGAAGACTGCTGGATAATTAATTAGCAAACAGAGTCTTGGCTCAGTCCTATACTTGGCACCAGCCAAAGGAAGGGTGTATTGGATACCAGTTGCATTGACTAATGCTTCTGAATTTCCAAAACAGAAATAAGATCATAGAATTTTAGTAACAGCTTTCAGGGCATAATAAATTGGTTCAGTAATTCTTTATTCATTGCAATTCAGAGAATCACAGGATTTCCTTCAAACTTTAAGAGACCTTAGTAGCCTTTTAGTCCCAGCTATTTCCCCAAAAATTGGAGAGTTAAGAAAACCTGAGCTCTAATCCAGCTTCAGATACTTACTAGTTGTGTGACCCTGGTCATGTCATTTAATTCTGTTTGCCTCAGTTTCAATTAATTCTGTTTGCCTCAATTTCCTCATCTATAAAATGAACTGGAGAAGGAAATGGCAAACCACTCTAGTATCTTTGCCAAGAAAACACCAAATGTCCAACTAAGAGTTGGACACAACTGAAAAACACCTAAACAATAGACTTTGTAGACCAGGATGTTGTCTTGTATGTGCTCTTAATAAATTAATTGATCCCCCCAAAATAATCCCTTCTACAATGCCCCTGACAAGCAGTCATCTAGCTTTTACCCAAAGACCTCTACAGAGGAGAAACCAACTACTTCCAATTTCCACTCATTTGTCTCATTAAGCTCTGTTGTTACCACCTACTAAAGGAATACAATTATGTGGAGTAACTCATAGAGTCAGGAAGACCTGAGTTCAAATCCTGTCACCGATGCTTATCAGCTATGTAACCCTGGGCCAATCATTTAACCTCTCAATCTCAGGTTCCTCATCTGTTAAATGAAGATAATTGTGGCACCTACCTCATGAGGTTGTGGTAAGGACTGAAATGAAATAATATGTATAAAGCACTTTGAAAGTTTTAAACACCACATAGGGGTGACTGATTGCTATTATTACAAATATAGTCAGTATCCTCTAAATTTCAGGACCCTGTGATAAAGCCCCAGTTGCCCCATTCATTGGCTCTGTACCTCTAAAGAGGATGAGGGCCAGAAGATTTCCCAGGACTCCTCTGGAGATCTGTCACTGCCATCACCAAATAGCTTTCTCATCTACTTCTTGGTGGCTTAAATTTAAAATGACCAAAGTCTTTCACTCTGCATTTAGAGATTAAACTGAGATAATACAACTATCCCTGAGAAACATAATACATTAGTTTGAATTCACACTAAGATAAAAATTACTAATAGCAGATATTTCTGGATATATAGGTCTATAAACATGTCATAAGAGGGAAAGGCATAGGAAGGAGGCCACTGGATTCCTAAAACAAAGTGAGTACCATAAAGAGAAGGGTGGAAAAAGGGCAAAGAATGGGAACTGGAAGCATCAGAGCAAAATGTCATCTTCTATACAATTTTGCTGATACTACTGGTTCTCCATGTGAACCTTCTGTTCTAAAGAGAATGACTGATGACAGCACACAGTCTTACCATTTATTTTCTGATTTGACTTTTCAAGAACATGACCCATAAATGAGGAGCAGTCCCACAAGCCTGCCAAACATCTGAAGCCAAGATCCTTGCTGACATTATTTGTTTTATCTAGTAAGTTCCCTGTCCGACCTGCGCTCATGTTCCCCAGAGTGCTTGCAGGTGAATGTTGAATTTACATATGCAAAATAAAGTAGAGAATTGAGGAATAACCCTGCTTTAATTTCAAGCTGTAAGTCCAAGTGGGTCCAACTGTTTGCATTCATGGAGTAATAGGGTCTGGACCTATGATTTAATTTCTATAAGAAACTTTCATTGTAAAAACTTTCTCCACTGATATAGATTGAAATGTCACTTGTAATTTAATCTTAGAGAGTTAACCTGGAACAGTGACAAGTGTCTTGCCTATGGCCACATAACTAGTGTGCTTCAAAGGAAGGATCTGAAACCTTGACTTGTTGACTTCAAGGCTAGGCCTCTAATTACTACCTTATATTGAGAGCTATTTGTAAATTTCATGTAAAATAGAGTGCACACACACACACACACCTAGTCACCTAGTTCTTTGCTTTTATTTGGGAGTTACATGCATCAAGAGGGTTGATCAAAGTTTGGGGAGATGGGAGAGGAGGAAAAATTTTTAACCAATAGAATCAATGGAAAGTAGTTTGGAATACAGACAAACATCTCACACAGTATTACAAGAAAAGGTCAAAATGGATAAATTTTTTAAATGTAAAAGCAATAGTCATAAGTAATTTAGTAGAGTACGGGAAAATGTTCTTGTAAGATCTGTGGATAAGGGAAGAGTTTATGACCAAATTAGATCTATGGAGTATCACAGGAAGTAAAATGGATCATTTTGATTGCACAAAATTTAAAAGGGTTTGCACAAGCAAAACTTAAGTGACCAAAATTAGATATGCAGCCAAAATTGGAAGGAGAACAAGAAAGTGGGGGAATTTTTATAGCAAATTTCTCTGATAAAGGTCTCGTTTCTCAAATGTGTAGGGAACTGAACCAAATTTTTAAAAATTTGAGCCATTACCCAGTTGACAAATGGTTAAAGGATATGAACAGGCAGTTTTCAGAAGAAAAAAGCAAAGCTTCAAGAGTCGCATAAAAAAAAAAAAAAGCTCTAACACTATTGATAAGAGAAATGCAAATTAAAACAACTCTTGAGATGCCAACTCATACCTATCGGATAGGTTAACATGAGAGAAGAAGAAAATGACAAGTGCTAGAAGGATTCAGAAAAATTGATGGAATTGTGAACTGCTCCAACCATTCTGGAGAATAATTTGGAGCTAAATTCAAAATACTATAAACTGTGCATACCCTTTGACTCAGCAATACCGCTACTAGGTCTAAGGGCTTCAAAAAGTAAAGGGACCTGTTTGTACAAAAATCTTTTTGTTGTGGTAAAGAACTGGGGAATAGCTGAACAAGTTGTGGCATGTGAGTACTGTGGAATGATATTGTGTTATAAGAAATAATGAGTTGGATGGTTTCAGAATAACTTGGGAAGACTTGTATGAACGAATTCAAAGTGAAATGAGCAGAACCAGGAGAACGTTGTACACAGTGACAGTATTATTATAAGAATCATCATCTGTGAAAGATTTAGGTACTCTGATCAAGACAGTGATCCAAGTTAGTTTCAAAGGACCTATGATGAAAAATGCTATCTACCTCCAAAGAGAAAACCAATGAACTCTGAATGTAGATTGAAGCATATTTTTTTTAGCTTCCTTTATTTTTGTTGCTGGTGTGTGTGTTTGTGTAAGTGTGTTTTGCAACATAGCTAATATGGAAATGTGTTTTTCCATGATGTCACATGTATAATCAATATCATATTGCTTGCCTTCTCAATGAATGGGAAAGAAGAAGGAGGGAGAGTGAATTTGGGACTCCAAATTTTTAAAAATGAATGTTAAAAATGTGTCACATGTGATTTGAAAATAGTTAATGAAATAAATAAAAATAAATGTAAAATTTTAAAATAGAGGTAAACTTTTTTTTTCATTTAAAAGACATTGAATAACTAACTTAACTAGAGGCAAAGTGGTATGGTATGGGAAAAATAGGAATAGATTTGGAATCAAAGAACCTAGGATCAACTCCTGGTTCTGCCACTTACTACCTGTGTGTCCTTGGGTAAGTCATTTAATTTTAGGGGGGCTCAATTTTCTCATCTGTAAAATAAATTAGTCAGATTAGATGACCTCCTAGATATATTCTAGCTCTAGATTGATGACAACGTTTTGCTTTTCTAAGGATTACTCTGGATTTATGTTGAAAGAATTTGGATAGATATAGAGTTGAAGTTTTCTAACCCTTCACCAAATGCCTTCTTCATTAAATTATGCTTCTTTGCTAAGATTCCACAAGGCAGGGCACCAAATTTTAGCAATCATTTTCATTTATTTTTCCAAATTTTAATAAAGATATTATTTTCTATGTCCACGTGTAACATTATGAGTCCTACCTCCATGCCTTTGCACTAGCTGTTCCTCACTCCTGGAATGCACTCCCTTCTCACCTTTCCCTTCTTCACATCCTTTAAGTCTCAGCTGAAGTATCACCTTCTGCATAAAACTTTTCCTTAACTTCCCAATTTCTAGTATCCTTTCTTCCCAACTATCTTGCATTTAACCATTTTGTCTTTATCTTGTCTTTATTCTGTAATTATATATGCACATGTGATCTGCTCTGATATATTGTAAACTCCTTGAAACAAGATTTTTTTTGTCTTTCTAATCTTAGTACTTGGCACATAATAGATAATTAATAAATGCTCATTTATTGGTTGATGACTAGAGCATATCCAAAGGAGGGCACAGCCTAGGGAGGGGAGTTGAGGATGAGTCATATGAAGGATGGTTGAAGGCCTTCGTGACAATCCTGGATAAGAAGACTTGGCGGGGGGGTAAGGGAATGAAGAGAGGGGAGATATAATTAGCTATCTTCAAATATTTTAAAACAAGTAATGTGACTGAAGGATTAGAAATAATCTATTTAACCCCAAGTGGCAGAATCAAGACCAAAATAAGTGGGAAGCATATTTTTAATCAATAAAAAGAAGAAATTTCCAACTATTACTACCATACAGAAAAGCTACTTTGTTAAATTACACTTTAATTATAATGATCAAGCTTGGCCCCAAGAGAAAAAAAAAAAGAGAAAATCTACCCCCCTCCCTTCTTTGCAAAAGTTGGGGAAAGGGGATATGAGTGAGTAACAATGCATGTACTTTAATACTTTGAAGCTTGATAATGAAAATAACAGCAGGATTTTAATTTTAATTCAGTCCTTCCTGACTCTGGGTTCCAACACACCATCCACTGTGCTACCTAGCTGCCTCTGGTTTGAAATGTGTCAGTCAGTTTTATTGACCTGCTTTTTGTCCCTTCTCTTCTTTACTCCATTACAAGCTATGACTCTTTGACCAGGGAAGGGCATCATTTCTTTTTAAAAGGATGTGATATAAAGTAAAAAAGAGATCAATAAAATTAAAAAACAAATGAGTTCCTCATTGTCAGAGGGATTCAAAAAGAGCCTGGGTAGTCACATATCCGAAGTTTTGTAGACAGCAGTAATATTACTCAGGTAAGGGCAGAGGGAGGGTAAGCTCTGGAGTTCTTTCCAAATTAAGGATTCCATGTAAAACTATT